>OX375884.1:51833599-52091058 GCA_947359465.1 Metellina segmentata | reverse complement strand
AGAATTTCCAAGCTTGATTCCTTACTCCAGGGTATACTTCATGGATATTTCTTAAGGAATTTTATTGATATATCCCCGAAATATATATGCACCCTGAAGAAATGAGGTTGAAACCAGATATTGTCTATTCAGACATTTTTGCAAATGTTCTCTCGATTGTTTTCGCTTTTATTTTGTGATTCGACTGTTTAAAACGTGAAAAACAGAGAAATATTTTTGAAAATAGCCTCTAGGAGCCTGGAATTACCAATTACCGTATTAATCAGCTCAAGCGCTCAAGGAAATAGCATGAAAACGATGTTATATTTGTGCTGCCATCTATTGGCAAAAGTTTGAACGTTTTTTATTCAAATGCAAATGAATTATTTTTGTTAAGTATACATTACTTTACCAGTTTAAAAATACACACATTTAAATTATTTTCTCAGAATAATAAATAAATATGTATTATTTTTACAGAAAAATAATTCCATATATATTATTTTCTCAGAATTCATTACATATTATTTTCTCAGAATAATAATCCAAGTACTTTTGAATTCCTACGAATTAATTCAGAAATTATTCTATTCACAAATAACAATAATACGGGATAGAGAAGAATACAAAATATGTTATGTAAGGTAAATTGTATATATATATATATATATATATATATATATATATATATATATATATATATATATATATATATATATATATATATATATATATATATATTATATATATATATATATATATATATATATATATATATATATATATATATATATATATATATATATATTGGGTAAAATTGTTTTAAAAAATGCGTTATCTTCTATCAACTGACTGGACTAGA
Organism: Metellina segmentata; assembly: GCA_947359465.1. Classification (NCBI taxonomy): domain Eukaryota; kingdom Metazoa; phylum Arthropoda; class Arachnida; order Araneae; family Tetragnathidae; genus Metellina; species Metellina segmentata. The sequence continues at coordinate 52,090,217 of OX375884.1, read as the reverse complement.
TTCTAGAAGATAACGCTTGCCACGGTGGGAAAAGATATAAACTTGCTGATACATTTTAAATGGAATTCATTAGTACACATGAAAGCTGACTTACGATTAAATTTGGCATCATATGATCTGATGATCTTCGGCCCATGCGTGGAATATTCTTATTGTTGGTTTTTGTGAAAAATTCAGCTTGGACCCCCCGCGATACCAAAACACACGACAAACACGAATAAGATAAAGGTATGTGAAGCTGAAAAGAGAAAAAAAAATCTAAAATGTCAAATATTGTGTAATCATACCATATAACTTATGAATAAGGTTTAGAATTTTTCAATTTTATAAAAACTATTCATGGAAAATGAAAAATAAATATTGAATCTGCAGATTCATTGCGATTGCTAACGAAATAGTTCGTTTCGATCTTAATAGTTACAATACAGTTAATTCGCTTGAGTTTTCTTTTAATGCAAGTTTACTAACGAATGATAAACTTATAACAAAATTAATCCATGGAGATTATTTCATTCATTAAAAATATTTTCTCTATCACAAAGTAGTTAGCAGAATATTAGAAATTATTACTGTGAACTACAAGTAAAACATAATTTCAAACTATTCATTAAAACCGTGGAATGATCGATCGATTTTTTGATAATATATGTTATTCTTAATTCCTGTAAATCAATAACAAACTTCAATACTCTATATACACGACATAAATTATTCCTTTTTAGATACTAGATTATCCTCAACATATTAAGTGTTTCATCACTCTTCAAATACTTTATTCATAATCTTTTTCTGAGCCCTATTAATAATTTCCAAATAGCTTTAATTTCATATTAGCTTGGCATTATGTTACTTATTTACGGTCCTTCAGGTTAGACGTTACGTTGAAAAGTCTGCTGGTTTAACTACAGATTTAATTATATTCCATTTAAAAAGTAAAATTATATTAGCATGATATTTTATTTTAGTTACGTTTCCTTGTACCAAATATAAATGGATTCCACTTAACAGCTTTAGATCAGTGAATCGGAATTTTATCTGTAAAATAAATGTCACTCTCTCAAATAAGTTCTCCACTGCAATTATAGCCATGCCTTCAACATTTATAGGTTCCTTATAATTTTAACACACAGTAAATGAAAGCTTCACTACCAGTTTATATGCGTTGACATACTTTAATGTGAAATTCCAATTCACGTTTAAAAGCACCGTCAACACATTTCAAACTTTTCACAATAGTATTATGAATCAAATCTTTGTTTCAGAATCAGTAATGCAATATACAGACTTCTGGCAGGCACTTTCCGTCTCCTTGTAATATTTCCCACTAATCAATCAAAACCTTATTGCATTCTTAGGAATCATCAAGAAAAAATTCACGCAATTAGTTTCATAATCAGTAATGCTATGTAAAACCGATTGTTGTCAAGCACTTTCGGATTCCTTATTTCACACTGATCAATGAAAAGCGGATAGCATTCTTAGGGATCATCAAGAAAAAAATTTACGCAATCAATTTCAGAATCAGTTAATACCATGTATAACTATTGATGTCAGGCACTTTCGGATTCCTTATTTCACACTCAACAGTGAAAAGCGGATAACCATTCTTAGGGATCATTTAAAAAATTCACGCAATCACTTTTAATAATCAGTTATGCTATGTACTGTAAAACCGATTGTTGTCAGACACTTTCGTATTCCTTATTTCACATTGATCAGTGAACAGCGGATAGCATTCCTAGGGATCATCAAGAAAAAATGTGCGTAATGAATTCCTGAATCAGAGTAATGCAATGTAAAGATTGCAGTTTTATTACCCTGTAGTAAGAACAGCCTAGGATGCATAAACCTGTTCCAAACTATCACTAGCTTTTGGGATAAGAGTCAATTTTTTTCCAGGCATTACTTTTTGCAAGAATACACTAACATTGTATTAAAAACATAAAGAAGATATACTCACCATTCATGATTAATGCTACCTAAAGATTAGTTTGGACAAATTTTGCGAAATGACGCAAAGGACAATATCATGCAACCCGTAGAGAGTAATGGCAAACCCACTAAATGATATATCTCGCAGATATTTTTCTCTTCAAGTAATGCAGATTCGATGCGGGCTGTGTTGAATTAAGTACTTGTCTTCAATCGTAATAGTGGCTGAGATGAACAACCCAGATGTTTCTGAAATCCAGACACAAAGAAGGTTAATAAGATGAAAGCCATTTATCACATTATTTTGTGCAGGTGATAGCCTGTCAGAAGACAAGCTACAGCGATTTCGACGCTAAAACTGCATAACGTACGTGTCATTACATGTCTATAAAATAGGTTTCTTTTTATTTATGTTGAAGATAGTGTAACTTCACAACCGTCACCATAAATTGTCACGAAGAGAAATATTGATAGGTGGATAAGATATATTCAGACGCTAATACTATTATTCATTCATTGAACTTTCTGCTTAGATTTACGAATACAATTAACCATCCAAGTGATTTTGAAGAGATATTTCGTCCATCAAGACGAATTTTGCAAATTACCAGATATCTTATCATCAAGGTATAGCCGTTTTTTGATGATGACTAGTTCCAGATCTGGGGTCAGTTATCTTCTAATGACGATATATCACGTCCTGGTCAGTTTTGCTATTGCTGAGACAGACACCTTTTCGAGACAACCGACAGGAGGGTTACAAAATCGATCGATCGCGTTTCTATGGTGACAAGAAAAAATTGCTATATTCCATGGGATAAGAAAATGTACTTAAAAGAGAAAAAAACTCAAATTTTAAAAATATGTATCAACATGATATACCCTTGGACCTGTAGTCAGAATAATCAAAAATAAATTCAAAGATAAGTATAACTAGTGACTGAAACCACAAAGTATAAAAAGTGGGGAGTTCATTCATGGGATTCTTGACGGCCCTCTCTTAATAGCTGTGTTCTCGGCTTTTAGATTATTGACAGGGTATGATTGCCTGCCCAAACTCTTACATCATTTTTACATCTATGGTAGCCCCAAATGTGTTCAATGCAGAAGGATATTTGATATTGACTACGAACTATCATTTGAAATGTTTAAGACGTTCCCTATATCATTTTTACATCTATGGTAGCCCCAAATGTGTCCAGTACAGATGGATGGTTGATATGGACTAAGACTATCTTTTAAAATTTTCAGTAATATCAAAAAGCCGTTTTCTACATCATTTTTACATCTATGGTAATCCCAAATCTGTACAATTCAGAAGGATGGTTGATATGGACTAAGACTATCTTTTAAAATGTTCTGTATTATCAGGAAGGAGTTCTCTACATCATTTTTACATCTATGGTAATCCCAAATCTGTCCAATTCAGAAGGATGGTTGATATGGACTAAGACTATCTTTTAAAATGTTCGGTAATATCAGGGGAAAACGTTCTCTACGTCATTTTTGCATATATGATATCCCCAAATGTGTCCGATGAAGAAGAATGGTTGATATAAATTGTGACTATTTTTTAGAATGTTCGATATTATCAGGGAAAGGCATTGTCATGCATGCTAATGGAAGGTTTAAGAACTTAAGAAGCAGCTAGACTCTTGTTGATCTTTACACTACTTTTTCTTTTTGTTTTGTGACTGTCCTTAAAACTTAAACATAAAAGCATGCATCATATGCGTTTTTCGTACTTAAAATATGTGCAATACGAAACTGCAACATGGTGGAAGAGATCTGTATATATGATAGATCATTTACAAATTTTCTTCTTTCCTTTCTTGGTTCAAATGGTGAAAAGCCTCAACCCCTCTCACTTGGTGGGGTCTGTAGACAAAGTTTCTCATTTTGGCAGAATGACTCTTGGAAAAGGGAAATATCATGAATTTTGAACTCCCGATTCAAAACAAGCAACACGAGATTTTCTCTGCTTAAAACTCATAAAGCTTATTCGCACAAACTTGAAATTCATCGGGCTTTTTCTCACAAACCTAAAATTTATCGAGCAAGCAAAATTGAGCTATATATCGAAGGGTTAATATACTTGCGAAATCATAACATGGTTTCTTACGAAATACGACTGGTGTTGGAGGCTGTGTTCCCATTAAATGCTCTACTTTATTATGATAGTAGTGTAAAATATAGGAATTTGGTTACATAAAGGATCTTAAAGAATTATTATTTTGATTAGGATCTTAAAGAATTATTACTTTGATTAGGATCTTAAAGAATTATTATTTTGATTAGGATCTTAAATAATTATTATTTTGATTAGGATCTTAAATAATTATTATTTTGATTAGAATATTAAATAAGTGTATTTTGATTAGGATCGTAAATAAAATAATCGCTGTTCTTAAAAAGTCTTAATGTAATTTACTTGCTGCAAATATGCACTAATTACAAGTTTTGTCAGTGAATTACATGAAGTTTAAGTTAAAACTATGTACGGTTATAAGTTTTTGTTAAATTTAATTTATGGTTATGGGGTTTGTATTCATACAAGTGTTGTGAAATTTGAGAAATTCGAGGAATTCTAGTAAACTCTGGTGGAATTGATGCAGGTTTAAATACAATTATACTTTAAATCAAATTAAAATAGGATGGTGCATAAAGAGCAATTTATGTAGGAATGCTGAGTCCTATAAAACTAAATGTGTGTTTAAGAATTCCCAGAAATACCAATTGCTTGTTTTCTCAACTGTATCAGAGAGTTTCAGGAACCAAGAGAGAGTTGTATCTGAGAAAAAGTGCATATTATTCACATTAGGAAGTTTTTTGTGCGTTGAAGGTTCGTTTTCTTTTGATGACAAAATAGGCATGGAAATTTTACCAAGGATCCAAAAATATTTCACGCGCGCGTTTTTATTTTTTTGGTATTCGATTATTTAGAAAAAATTGCTTTTAAAACTTTAAGGCGACTTTTAGTGTTGTTTGGCTCTATTACACAATTTTTAGTTTCCAAAGATGTTAATAAGTAATTTTTTTTAATGATTTCTTCGTTTTTTATTATATATATATATATATATATATATATATATATATATATATATATATATATATATATATATATATATATATGTGTGTGTGTGTGTGTACTATATATTAAAAAAATACTTGTAATAATTCAAAATAAATAATATATTTTTAATATTTAAATTTTAGTACGAGAGTAGTTGAATTACTATAAACGAATATATTCAACAAATTTAATTTCTCTTATAAGTAACTTAATTTTTTTATGATTATTCATGTAAATATATATTGATTTTTGAGCTCAGATTTTAATAGAAAATTAATTTTTAATGTATGTAGAGATTAACTTGTTCATACTAAACACCTCGTTTGTTCTGATTTTTCAAAAATTTAATAGACAATAAACAAACTGCCAAATGATAATGATTGTGTCAAGCATTTTAAAGTGTCGAGTAATTGTAAGAATGCAGGAACTGCAGTAATGTGAGGGATATTCAGATCGTAAATTTAAGTATTTCTACACTTTCTCAAGCATCTAATTATAATATCATGTAATGAGAGTACTAATATAGTTATTTATCGATGTGTTTATCATTTATTGAAATATCAAGATTTAAAACGATTAAAAATAGTTTATTTAGGGGTTATAGTATGTCTCATAACAACGACGAAAGTGTTCTCATTATTTTACATTACCAAAATCTGGTTTGAAGAGGTGTTTGTAGTTTCTGTTGTCCCCATTTACGGTAAATCGACACTTACCTGCATGCAGGTTATAATGACCATAAATGTATTCATATTGACATTTAAGTTCATAATTCATTTTAACGTCTTTAACAGTGGTTTGGTATTTCAATAGTGAACAATTGTTTTGTTATTTTTGCTGTCATGGGAAACGTAAATGCTATTCGGTTGAACTACAACCTTAGCATATAGATGATTGTTACCACTAAAATTTTTGTTTACAAAAGCGGCATGGTATAGATCTGTGTACGAAGGATATTATCCCATTTTAAGTGACCGCTGGCATCAATCACCATTTACGAGCTGTCAGCGACTGACTTTCTAGAGGGTTTCACCTTGGGTTTAGGTGCCACGTCCCCGCTGTGAAAGCAGGTCATGGGTGTTTTTCTTGTGGCCACCCACAGGAGGAGAGTATTCTCCAGAAGTGGGATGGTGACTGGGCAGGGGCGCCTTAAGCCGCCCCCTGGCCCTTGAGGTGCTATTTGCAAAGGTGTTTTCACAGCTTGGCATTGGAGTTTTCAAAGCTTCACGTGCAAGTTTGCTCAGAATTCAAAAATTGATGCGATGCAATACATTGTGAAGGTTTCACATTTGGTTTCGTACTCTACCCTGTCGACCGTGAGGTGTGAACACTTTGGGGGATAGGCAGAAGTTCACTCCGGTGATATCTCTCTCAAGCCAAACGATACACCACACAATACTATGAAAGGAAAGCGTTAGTCGTAAATACCACTCAAGGCTCTATTGCTCAAGTTAGGTAAGTAGGTATGGGGTGTGGGAGATGCAGGCAAAAGAGCCGTTCTGTGAGACGATTAAAAAAATCTAAGAGCCACAGTGTAAAGGTTAATTCAAAATAAAGTCAATTCACAAATAACTAAAGCTCCATTTTTAGGATTTTAGCAGATGGTTTCTAACAAAATATTAAGAGACATATTTACGGTTTCTCTCGACTTTCTACGGAATCGCCTTATATAGAGAATTCCACAGTCAGATACCATTTATTTATATACAACATTTAGAACTAGAATTCGATTGTTTTTCATATGACGGCAGATTTGTTTTCATACCACGACAGGTCACTTTATACAGAGCTTTGTAGCCAGAAATTATTTATTCATACATTGCATTAAGACGCAAAGTTAGATTTTTTCTTCGAATTTCAAAGACACCTCGAATTTATCAGCATGTAACGAAAAATCTATTTTTATTTCGGATTTACAAAAGGTGCAGAATGTGAAAGAAGCACAGTCGTGTTTCAAACTTGATTAAATTCTTGACAGAGCGAAGGGGGAAGGTAGAGATTTTGCGGAATATCTATGAATAAATAAGTTTCTCGAGAGCGGATTTAAATGTAAATAAGTTTTAGAAAGGATAGGTTATGATCTTTTCAGTAAAATACTTAGCTGAAAAAGATTTTGAAAAATTTGTAATATAACTCAATATGAACGCAACAGAATAATGAATCAATGCTTTTGTTATTATTTAGTTATACATAAGATCACAGGCTATCACGTGCTATAAGACTAATGTACAAAAAACCTTATATATTGTCTACTTTGTAAATCCTCACAAATGTGTTGCTATTTTTTTTCCATTAGGGTGTCACTTTTTCTATAGAAAGGGCAGCGATAGCCCGATCGGATGACCGGAGGGTTGCGAGTTCGAATCCAACCAAAGATAGTCGTGTACAAAAAAGGCCGGTGAGCGTTAAATCTGCCGTGGCCTCAAATGTTTTCACGTTGAGATGGTGTGGAAGTTTGGAGAGTGGGGTGCCAGCTCTGATGTGACCTTGTCATCTGATTGTGGTTCAAAATTACGTGGTGTTGTCCTCTGTTCTTTTCCTTCGGGATTGATCCCGGACCGTCTCCAATAGTCCATTGTATTGCTCCTGTACGGCAGTAGTTAACTACCTACCAACCTTCATACCTACCATAAGCATTTAATTTGATATTTTATAGATGAATCCGCATACTAGCTCAGATATTGGTTCTCGAACCCATTTTACATAAACCTTCATACCTACCATAAGCATTTAATTTGATATTTTATAGAAGAATCCGCATACTAGCTCAGATATTGGTTCTCGAACCCATTTTACATAAACCTTCATACCTACCATAAGCATTTAATTTGATATTTAAAAAGAATCCGCATACTAGCTCAGGTATTGGTTCTCGAACCCATTTTACATAAACCTTCATACCTACCATAAGCATTTAATTTGATATTTAAAAAGAATCCGCATACTAGCTCAGGTATTGGTTCTCGAACCCATTTTACATAAACCTTCATACCTACCATAAGCATTTAATTTGATATTTAAAAAGAATCCGCATACTAGCTCAGGTATTGGTTCTCGAACCCATTTTACATAAACCTTCATACCTACCATAAGCATTTAATTTGATATTTAAAAAGAATCCGCATACTAGCTCAGGTATTGGTTCTCGAACCCATTTTACATAAAATAACTTTCCTGATACTCAACACAAGGAAAGAACACTCCATTTAGACTGGAGCTTATTTATTTCTCAATCAGAGAGCTGAATTACCTCACACCTCTCGGTGGTTTCTCAGAACACGTACTGACCCTTAAAGAACAGTTACAACATTTCCAACAGATGGCGCTTCTGGGGTCTACATAATATTACAATATTTTTCAACAGTCAACAGATGGCGCTTCTGTCTTCAAAATTAGCATTTGCAAATTTTACACAAACACCCTTGACGGGGTGCATGCTGTATATGAAAAAACAAATGAGAGAATTCAACAAACTTTCAAAATTGACTGTAAATAGTTCCTGGATTCTAAGTCTTAGAACTGAAAATAGTTTAATAGTCTGCAGTTATTGCTGACATGCGGAATTGATACAGCTTTTTAAAATTTTTACAACCATTAAATTTGATTTTAGACTCTTAAGCTTAGAATCTGTTAGATACTGCAACTTCAATAGAAAGTTGAATTTATTTGAACTTCGTTCTTCACATCTAAAATAGTGGAAGTACCTCATCCGTTGAGTATGAACTTGTTTGAGGAACAAACTTTATTTTCATCTTATATGTGAGCTTCCTTAACTTATTATCAGTTAGCATTCCTGTATTTTAGGAAATTCTTTTATTTAACTGTCCTTTATAAATGTTTTAAAAAGAACAAAATTTAATTGAATGCGATTTTTATTTTGCACGCGAAAAGGGGTACTGTAACTTATATACATTAATATGTCATAAAACTAAATAAATTTTAATCATAGCACTTAATTTTTTTTCATTTCTGAAAACCTTTTTACAACAATTGAAGGAAGGTTTCTTTCCAGTCATATCCTACATGCAACTTGTGAGTAAATTCAGTAAAATTTATCGATGTTATATATACGTGCCGACCAACCGGTTTAGTGGTTTAGGTGTTAGCCTCTAGATCGGAAGGTTCCTGGTTCGAATCCGGGTCCGGGCATACATGTTTGTAAGAGTATGGTGCAGAGGCGGCTGGTGCACCTTAAATCTGTCGTGGCCGAAAGACATCACGTTGGGTTGGTGTGTATTATAATTATATAATTTACCAAGTATTACCAAGAATATTATAATTTACCAAGGCTTTTTATTTACAAAGAGATTAAATATATTAATTATAAATAAGTAATATATCGAGATTAACGTATATTTTAAAAGCTAGCAGAAATACAATTATTTAACTGATTGCTCAATACAATGTAATTCTAACACAATTAACTCTAGAAAAAGTATTTACTGGTTCGTCTCTTATCTCTTCATAGCTTTCAAAATTTTTGTGCAATATTTTACCAGAGGGTTGCGAGTTCGAATCCAGCCTAAGATCGATGTGCACCAAGGGTGCTGGTGTGTTGTGACTTAAAATGTCCTCGAGAAATGGAAGTTTCCAGAGTGCGGTGATCATGATTCAAAATTACATGGTGCTGTCCTCGGATCTTTCCCTTGGGTTTGATTCCGGAACGTCGCCAATAGACCGTTGTCTTGCTCCAGTGAGACGTTAATAAAATACCTCCCTACATTACAATGTTTAAGCCTTTGTCCTTTCTATGCAACTTTTTATAATATTTTTTCAGCGTTTATTGGCACTTTCAGTTATCTTGAAAAAATCTAGTCTTTCTCCTTGAATCAAATAAGACAATAATACGCTAAATTCATTTCACATGCTGCATTTTCCGACTTGCTACTGTACTAAGCCGTTGTTTTGAACACGACTTTCTTGAGATGTCTTATCAGTGAATATTAACTACTGTCGCACATTTATCAGCAGCTTGACTACTTCCTGCCATTAATATTCCTTAGTTTGGAAAGTACACAGATATTACAAGATTTCTGAAGTACCTAAGTTTTCTAAACATATAATGCATCTGCAATTGTTTTCTATGTTACCTTGAGCGAAGTTCCAAAATTGTCAGACTGAAATTTTTTATCCGATGTCCCTTACTTTCATCAGAGCCTTAACACACTATTTCCATTCACTAATATTACTTAGTATGAATGAGCAAATATTGAATTATTTCTGAACCACACAGTTTTACTAAGCATAAGTTGAATTTAAGCAATTGTTTTGTGACAAGTTAACTTGAGCACGTGGTTTTTAAAACGTTAGACTAAAGTTTATTAACAGTTGTCCGCATTTTATCCGCGGCTTGTTGCATATTTCATTGCAATAATAATTCTTAGTATGAAGAGCGCACTGGACGATTTATGAAGTACACTAGCATTATAGCTGGTCACAAGATGGAATAAAGCAATATATATATATTATTTTAATTTCGTGTTGATTAAGTTCTACTTAAATTTTTACATCATATTAAATCTTTCTGCTCTGGAAATGGCTTGTATGATGTGAACAAAACGGTATGAGCTCAAGAAAAGGAACATACTCTTTATCACCATAAAACAGTTCTTAGGTCATAGTAATACTTCGTCTCATCGATCAATATGCGTGTATCTTAAACTTCCGTCAATAGTGGAAAAATAGCATTCAAAATAAAATTAAATATCATAGCAAAAATAGCATTAAACTTTCGTGTTAATTAAAAAAAAAAATTTTAAATATGAAGTTCAACTAAAATATTGATAAGATTGGTAATTTTAAAAGAGATATTTTTCTATCGCGGATAATTATTTGACACCAGATGTTGAAAATAATTATCACAACATATATTTTATACGTCAGAACTTTAAATGTGAATGTGTCACTTGTAACATTTTGACCAACGAATTCATCTCAATTATCGAGCACATCAAACATATCATTTTTAAATCACTAGATAAAATCTGCAATTTAGAAAATATACCGTTTCTATGGGTAAGATGTGTTAGAGTTGACTGTGTTCGTGCCGGACGGGCCGTATTTGGCTAATCTGCGCCAAACACGTAATAAAATAAACCAAACATCGAGTTGAACACACACAAGGGAAGCTTTACTGACACACAAGAAATAAATACACCCAGGGTAAGTTGCAGGAATCGAACCTGCATCCTTTACATCTCGAAGGCGGCTAGAGCAGTAAGTAAACCCACTGAACCAGCTTTAAAGTTAAAGATTAAAATATGCGATCAAATATAACTTTCTATAAAAATGAAAAATAATTGGAAAAGTAGAGCATTTATTATAGCAAGTATTTATAAAATCAGTACTTACTCAATGAGAATGATTTCTAGCCAGTGCTAACCTGAATCAAATCATGTTAATGAATGTCTAAAATATTGCAAAACTCGAGTAAAACCCGTCTTACTCTTCGGACAGTACTCACAAGTTGTATGCAAACCGCATGCAAAATGACTCGAGGTTTTATACCTCCCCATCCCAAGCTCTTCATTCCCCCAAACTCTTCGGTCATTGGTAGGGGGAGTTGGGATCGCATATGTGACCTAAAAACCTTAATAATTAGTCTCCCCGAAGTTTTAGATTGGATATGTGACCTAATTTTAGATCCGAAGGGATTGGAAGTTTCCAAGAAGTCCCCCGATTCAGTTCAAGGTAAAAAACGCGGGGAAGATGCTATTTTTGCCACTATTGACGAGGGTTGAAGATACGCGCATATTGATCGATGAGACGAACTATTACAATGACCTAAGAACTGTTGAAACTTTACTCTGCCACTTTTGCTTACACAAACGAGACTTTTCCCCTGATCTTTTAGCCTTCAAACATCTCTCTTGAACCGACAAACATTGACTCGGATTGAAGCCTCAAGTAAATAATTTTTAAAATGTGGTACAGTGGAACCTTGATTATCGGAGGTAATATAGACCGAGGTCACCTCGGATAACTAGAAACAAGAATAATGCGGGACACAATACAGTTAGTACGAAATGCAGAAAAATTTACAGAACATGCTATTTACTAGTACTAGTGAAATATTGATCAGGCTAATATTAAGAATAATGGATACTTGGATTCGTGACACAGTCTGTATTTATTATGATTATTTTACTATAACTATGGATATGTTGTGAGTTACTTACCGTTTAAATTCTAAACTCTCTGGAAAAGTCTTTAATTGTAATCTGTTTCACGTATTTTCTCGCCTCTTTCGACAAAGCGCGAACACTCATGCTCGAAGATTTATTTAAAACTTAAAGGTGGGCCTTCGAAGTCAAGACAGCTTGAATGGAATGATTTAATACGTTAATTTATTGTTATAGAGCCCTGTATATAACAATAAATATTATATATTATATTATATATTATATTATATATTATATTATATATTATATTATATATTATATATTATATTATATTATATATTATATTATATTATATATTATATTATATATTATATTATATATTATATTATATATTATATATTATATATTACATATTATATATTATATTATATTATATATTATATTATATTATATATTATATTACTTATACGTTATTAAATTGTTATAGAGCCCTGTGAGTAACAAGCTCCATTCAGAAGAATATGAAATTACCGAAAGGATCCTTGGTAGAGGCTAGCTGCTTACATTTTTCTTAGTGCATCGCTCTTATGCCGTATCGGATTAAAATATGGAGATCTTGCAGGTTCTTTCATCGCTAGAAATCTTTATTTAGGGAATAATCCATTAGGTAAGTTTGAGAAGATACTTAGATTTTTAAAGTAAGATTATTTTCGTTTCTGCCCTTTTAAACAATGTATCTCCGTTTAATATGTAAAAATTTGGGTTGATGGGAATTGTGTTCATATTATAACAATTTCGATGTTTTTGACTGCATTGTCATGTCTCTCTTTTCATCAGGACTGAATGGGGTCAGTCGGTTGAATTTCAGGTATGACTGTATGTACGTTTTTCCAATGAAGTGTTTACTGTAGTTTTTTTTCCTGAGTCGGCTTAAGCACTGAAAAGTATTGCATGAGAAATACTATGGAATTAATGCAGCTATTTGCCGTGCTCAAGAGTTACCGTGCTAAGAGTACAACCGTGTATTCGTCAGAGTCTAAGCCATCCTGCTTTTTGAAAGCTTTTCAAAATCTAGATATGACAATTGGCCACTTTCATTCCGATTTCTAATGATTTCATGTTGTGACTTCGGATTCCTATTTGTCTACCCTTAAAGCATTTTACTTGTCGTCTTTGCTCCACAATAAGTCAAAGATAAAAATAGCGATGATCACTAAAATTAAAAGGAGCTATACCTACAATACCACAATAATGAGATGGAAAATGATTTTTAAAATCAATGAAGCGAACTGTTTCAGAATTCATTTAACTAGGGTTAAAACTTAAAACAAATATAAAAATAATCATGCTAGCTGAAAATTCCAGAATTGTAATTAGTGAAAATATTTAAATTTTTGTACATTAAATATTTTTAATGCATCTTTATAGTAGTTGTTCCTAAACCAATATTAGAATGTACTTTCAATTAAATATATCACACATTTTATTTACATCTATACACTTCAGAAATATATACACTTCAAAAATGCAAATACTAGCTGCTTTGAAATTTTGACTTCTGAATATTTCATAAATATTCCTTTCCATTTTTTTGATACTATAACTTTTTGAATCGTTATTTAGTATTGAAGGTTTATTCATCCTCAAAATCAGAATGTGTGTAAAAGGATGCGTCAATCCATATATATCCAATTTATTTTTGCCCGTTATGTTGCTCCAGTGAGACGTTAATTAAAATACCTACCTATCATATAATTCATTTTATTTGCGAATGTTTCTTACGTGTTCTATTTCTTGTTTGGGTAATAATATTGCTTAGTTTATTGATAGCAATGCAATAGTTTGAAACGTCAATTCCTATTTTAAGTCAGAAAACATGTAAAACACTGGTTCATTCCATCTCTCTCTCTCTCTCTCTCTCTCTCTCTCTATATATATATATATATATATATATATATATATATATATATATATATATATATATATATATATATATAAATATATATTTATATATATATATATATATATATATATATATTTATATATAAATAAATAAATATATATATATATTTATATATAAATATATATTTATATATAAATATATAAATATATATATATATATATATATATATATATATATATATATATATATATATATATATATATATAACTTCAAGAACACAAGAATTTCCAAAAAAATGCAACAAAAGTCCCAAAAAATAATAAAAAATGAAGAAATGTTGGTGGATCAGGGCGTCATCAGGGAGGAGCCTGACCCAAACAACATAAAATGGTGTTTTCTACATATGAGTAGCATTAGGCTGAAAAAATTGCTCATACACTCCCCCAAACACCACCAAAAATCAAGTAAAACAAAAACAGAACAAAACACCAAAACAGAGCAGGAACAGAACGAAATGAAACCCGAAGCCGCAGCTGGGATATCATCAACAACAAGCCTAAAAATTGCCACCAAATGCCATCAATTACACAGTCTAACTTATATGCTAACATCATACCTCCGATGCAACAAGTCCAAAAAAAATAGTAATAATATGAAAATCCCCAGCCCCTTATCAAAAATATATTCATAAATAGTAAAAAAATAAAATTGAAAAGCAATTCCCATGGCTCTGGGTAAATTACGAAAAATAATTATTCATGTGTTGTGTAGGTGTTGATATTAATAAATCTTTCAAAAATATTTTTAAAGAATGAAAACGGGTATTTGTTATTGAGAAGTGTGTTTTTTAGATATTTACATTGTAATAAAAAGTTAGCATCAGAATTACAAATTTTTTTGAAACGTACCAATTGACCAGCTATCGTGTTGTAGTATATTCTTTTAGAGATATTGGAGTCCCAAAATATTAATTTAATGACTGTAAATTTAAAATCGCTGCGTTTATCATATACATTAATGTCAACTTTGCCGGATGAAACAGAAATTTTTATGTCTAGAAAATCAGTATTATTGTTATCCAGATTGGTTTTAATTAAAGAAAGTTCGTCTGGATAGATGTATATATATATATATATATATATATATATATATATATATATATATATATATATATATATATATATATCATTAATTAAAGCATGTATAAATAAAGTCGCGAAAAGGTTAATGAATGTAATAGAATGAGTTAATAAGCATATCCGAAAATCTTAGTTTACGTATTTTCTTGTGCCACCACTGGATAGATTGATGTCATCAAATCCAAATATCTAAATCGATAAGTAATATTACGCTAGGATAAATATAATATAATAAATAATTACTTACATCGTAGCTGTAGATACATGTTATAAGATATTCTAATGTTCGTAAAGGGCCTTTACTTATCGAGAAACATGTTTTGTTGCAGGCGGAAAACGTTGAATCCGAATTTCCATACACATTCAAATGCTAACCTAAAGCGAAGAGGCTCGGAATAGGGACATTTCCTCATCCCTTTAATACATTAAACTCAATGTCAGTCATGTGTGGCCAATCATATAACCTCTAGAGGAACTACCCAAAACTAATTTTGAATTCTGGTCATCGTATCGCTGTAATAATAGAAGTCTGTTTGCATGACTGAAACTAGGAGAGCTACTAGCATTAAATGTGGTTCTCAATTTCAATATTTCATTGAAATGGTCGGACTGCGTTCGTCCCATCATAATCTTTCAGGAAGAAGTCATTCCCCCAGTTGTATGACACACACGTGTGCGAGTGCAATTTAAATTGCATAACGCCACAAGCTTTTGAATTTTTAATGCTAAAGACTGGTGGTGAATTGATTTAGATGGAAATAAGCTATTATTACATTTGTGGGCGTTTTAAAATTCAAGCTACAGTTTAACAAAATCGTGGCTTAAATTATCAGTTTAAGAAAAGATAGTTCTGGAACTATTATAAATGAAGTTTTCTTTGGACATCATTAATTACGAGACTATATTATCCCTATTTCCGCACTGAGAATTATTCATGAAACCAAGGAATTAAATTATTCATATTTATTAGGAATATTCATAATTTAATTATTCATAGTTATGGGTATGACTATCGTAAATTTAGATGGTATTGTAGCTTTAATGTCCACACATCATTTATTGTTAAGGTTTGTAGTTTCAAAATAATTTAAGTGCTGTTTCAAGAGTAAAATTTTCTTTTCTTTTAATGGCTCGACTATTTATTAAAAATTAATACCAATCTAAAGCTGCACAACAAAAATATTAATATTCAGACTCTAAAAATATTCTGGAATTTGCAGTCAAATTCTGATTAATGCATTTTTTCAGGATGAGTTTTTGCTTGATTATACATTATATTAGTAATTTAGCTAAGTTATTAAATAGAAAAAATGTTTTCAAAGAAAAATATATTATGCTTACATTAAATTTCATGTAAAAGTGATATTGGTTGTTTTACTTATAATAAAATGTGATTTAGGATAAGAAAAATGACATTTTTTTACGACTTAGAACTAGAAAAATGAAATTTTTTTACGATTTAGGACAAGAAAAATGGATTTTAAAGTTTATTCGGTTTGATACTTTTGTATGTGATATTAAGTTTAATTTAAGTTCAGTACCTCTTGTAGTAGATAAATAGTCTATTATCAAAGACTACTTAAAAACTACAAATATTCTTAAGGTAATCTAATGTTATTAAATATTGATTCTTGGCTCCAATTGATAAAATTTATTTGATCGATTACGTAGGTGCATGAAATATATATATTAAGCTGGTTTAACTCCTAACAGTCATCTTAACAATAAAAAATTCAACTCTAGTTGCAGATTTATAAAAATATTTCTCAATTAAATTGTTTTTCTTTCGAAACGTTTTAATTGGATAAAAGTAAATGTTTATTGTAAGTCAGAGAGGTGTAACTTCCATAACTGGTTGTTTTTAAAGTTTTTAATTACTGATCCACAAGGACTTAACAGATACATAGCATATTATGTACCTTAACTCCAATACGTATAACACACAACTCATTTTTTGCTTTAGTTTCAACGTCTTGTGAATAGCAATGAGTTATAACAAAATAACGTGAAATAATTTTTGTGGCAGAAATGATCCTGAGCTGTGACGTGGTAAGATTATTTAGCGATATTTAGTTGAGTTTTCACTCAATGCACACCTTTTTTTATGACCAACCAGAAAACCGAGAATCGCTTCTTTATGTATGTGTATGGAATGATTGAATGAATTGTTGAGTATGAGTTTTTAAGTATGTATCTCTGTGATAACGAATTAACAAATCTGAGAGTAAAAATTATGGTTTAATTAAAGTAATATACAGATGATTCTGGTTTCAGCTTTCGGTCATCCCTACTTGATAAAATTTTAGCAGGAAGAAATATTCCATCCTGTCATCAGTTATGGGATGTTAGATAAAAATCGGAATATTGTGTTACCTTTGTATCCCAAAACATTTAGTTAGACTTTTATAATCTGAAAACTTTGATTCAAAGTCTTTATTATCAAATTACAAAACAAATAAATTTGAATGAAGTTTTGTTTTCATAAAACACACATAGTATATTGATTGAATGAATTTTATAATTATTCGATTTAGTACTCATTTACTACACTAATAAGCGATTAAATGATGATAAAAATTTAAGTTTTTAGAAAAACTGGTGCAAGGTGAAATTCCTTTCTGTAACTTACTTATTAAAGAGCAAATGATCAATATTAATAAGTCAATTTCTGACCCGATATTTTAACGAGTTTATTGTTACTTATGAGAGTTATCGATAAAATCTAATGCCATAGTATATTTTAATGATGCTCTTTAAAATCCAGTTTCGAGATATATTATATCTAAGCATAGTTATTTTTGTACAATGGTCTGAATAACTTTTAAAGATAAGTGTAGCATTAAAATTTCAAATTAATAAAAATATAAATAGAAACATTTCATTTAAGAAGCAAGTGTTTCTGAGGATCTTTAAAGGTGTTAATGTTAACTGTGTTAATGTAACTGTAAACTGTTAACTGTTAGCTGTGTTAACTGTGCTACAGTTAAGAGAAATACTTTTAAATATAGCATTATGCAATGTTGTCTATATATTAAAAATATAGTATTGTGATACCTCAACAAAGTGAAAATTAATATTTAATGAAAAATAAAACAACAGTCTTTTCTCATCACGATATTTATTTAGCTACTGTTAAGAGAAATACTTTTAAATATAGCATTCTGTAATGTTGTCTATATATTAAAAATATAGCATTGTGATACCTCAACAAAGTGAAAATTAATATTTAATGAAAAATAAAACAACAGTCTTTTCTCATCACGATATTTATTTATTTATTTAATATCACGTTAAATTTTCATTTATTACATTGTTTTTGCTATATTTCCTTTTCAAACAGAGTTTAGACATCTTCATTCTTAATGTCTCATAGAAAACTAACTTCATCATCAATGTAGCACCCATACTTCTTAAAGAAAAGTTATACGTATTTTGCCTAAAAAGAAGAAGATAAAGGTATTTAAAGAAACAATCGTTTTAATACTTTAATAACGAACCAACTTAATTAGTATTTAATAAAAAGCTGATTCTCAGAATAAAAATGTAAATCAGTAATATCTTTCCAAACATCTTTTATTTAAAGTCGTTAAGTTTATTTTTTCATTGTGGCTTCATTTACGAGTCATTATAAAAGTTTCATATTTTCGTCTTTTCAAAACTGATAACATTTATCAAATTATGTTGCAAAAAAAAAGCAGATTACATTGCTCATTTTTTGAGATTAACAGATAATATACAAAAATATAGCAAGCATGTCACATAAAAAAGGGGAAAAGTGTTTAAGGGATCCGCCTACCGTCGACAACTTTAAAAAAAAAATTGTTTTAGCTTTTTGCTTTTTATGTTTTTATATAGTTAAAACAGATGTAAAACAAAGAAATGGTACCAAAAAAAAATTATTCTTTGTTGCCATTTGAAAAAATTGGTTATTCAAGGTAAATTTTAATAAAATTTTATGGAAACGGTTATAGAGCTGTAGAAAAAAAAATAATATATTAAAATCAATTTCCTTTGTTTACAATATAAATGTAACCACAATCTTCAAAATGGACTAAAATCTAAGAAATATTTTGTAAACATAAGAAGATATGCCATGTAACGCACATATTCATGAAAAATTTCAAAATTTGTAGCAGATTATTCACAAAAGCAGCTATAAATCAAAGAATATACTATATTATTAAAAATTTTAGTTGATATCATAGTTAATAGTATTTAAAATGCATGTACAAAATTTCTAGTAAAAATATTACAAATTGTGGAAGTTATTGAAAAAACGGTGGTAACTATTGTGTAAAATTATCATTTGCGGGAAAATGCATTTAAAGTTTTTGCTACAAAAGAAATTATATTTTTACAAAGTAATATACAGGGTAATTACATAGGTATCCTTATAAACGGTTAAAAGTAGCTCGGGTAATTTCTGCCATTGTGATATAATATCCCATTGTGATATATATTGTGATATAATACAGAAGAATGAAACTCGATTTTTCCTTTAACGTCCGGTTTCGAATTGACACTTCCGGTTTTATTCGACTGCTATCACTTTGCGTTTAAATAACGATATCTTTGGTTCTAAATGTCGTATAATTAAAAATGAAACAGTTTTGGAAACGTTAAAATGCAGGCAATAATAGTACGTAATAAAAAATAATTTAGAATTTTCGTCGAAATTCGCTATTTTAAGGTAGGCGGACCCCTTAATTGATAACCTTAGAAAACATAATTACCTAACAACATCTTACATAATTTTTAACTATTATATGTGCAAAAAAATCCTAGCAATTTTATTCCCAAAATATTTTTAACAAATGATTCATCAATGGTTATAATGATTAGATTTATGATTAACGAAGATTTTTTTGAAAATATTCATGTGGTGTAAATTTATACGTCAAATAGGAATATTGTTCAGGTGTACCTTTAGCATTTAGAGTACCCCATGATTATCTTTTAAAATAAAGTTTAAAAACTTATAAATCGCATTTTAATATTTTCTTTGTACTTTTGTTTAAACTTTTCTTGAAACACCTCAAGTATTCAGTCTCTAGATAGAAACTATGCATTCAATAGTATTCTTACGTAATGTCTATGAGTATGGGTAAGTGCCAGTAGTATTTGTCACTGAGAGTCTTGACCGTTTGAGTACCATTGATTGCAAGCTTCGTAGACGTACTCGCAGGCTGGATGTCTGAAGTCTCCTCCTCTACTATCAACATCTGAAAATAAATCAATACACTATACAAACCACGTACTGCTGTAGTTTTTGTTTAACTCTTTCAAGGGTAATGGGATATCTGTTGCCTAACATCCTTTGAAGGTGTCAAGGCAAGTGCTATAAATGCTGTATTTTAGGTGAGTGATTCCCGCGGCAACGTTCCAGGGTTATACGGAAAATATTCCATACTTCACAAGCCAAAATAGAAATATTTCAAGTAAAAATAAAGTATTACATTATTTTTTACGGTTATTTTATGTTCTTAAAATATTGTTATGTTCTAAAAATAATGATTAAAAATGTATGTTATGTTCTAAAAATAATGATTAAAAATGTCTGTTATGTTCCAAAAATAATGATTAAAAATGTCTGTTATGTTCTAAAAATAATGATTACAAATGTCTGTTATGTTCTAAAAATAATGATTACAAATGTCTGTTATGTTCTAAAAATAATGATTAAAAATGTATGTTATGTTCTAAAAATAATGATTAAAAATGTCTGTTATGTTCCAAAAATAATGATTAAACATGTCTGTCATGTGCCAAAAATAATGATTAAAAATGTATGTTATGTTTTAAAGATAATGATTAAAAATGTCTGGCATGTTCAAAAAATAATGATTAAAAATGTCTGTTCTGTTCCAAAAATAATGATTAAAAATTTCTGTTATGTTCTAAAAATAATGATTAAAAATGTATGTTATGTTCTAAAAATAATGATTAAAAATGTCTGTTATGTTCTAAAAATATATAATTGTTAAAAATATCTATTGGGTTCTAAAGATAAGTAACTGAACTTGGAGCTAAAGAAGTATTTATGCGGTAAGAACTTGATATCGCTTTCGGTTGAACCGCTATAACTCATAAAATGAATGCTTCATCGGGCTTAACACT
Organism: Metellina segmentata; assembly: GCA_947359465.1. Lineage (NCBI taxonomy): Eukaryota > Metazoa > Arthropoda > Arachnida > Araneae > Tetragnathidae > Metellina > Metellina segmentata. The sequence continues at coordinate 52,068,932 of OX375884.1, read as the reverse complement.
GTTTTATAAAAGTCTGAATTTGCTTGTTGTCTGTCTAAAATGTCTTCAAACTAGGAATTCATTTCTTAAAGTTATGGCAGAATTGCACCCTTATGATGTGCTATATGAATTATGAATCCATTAGTTGAAGGACAATCACACCCCACCCTCTATTTTATATTGCAAGATAATTTGGCCTACCTTTCAGCTTAAAGTTCATTAAAATTAAAGATTTCACATTAAGTACCCTACCCTCCATTATAAAACAAAAGTAATAAATTTTGTTATGTGCGAAATCCATTCATATAGATTAAAAGGTACTTTACCATCAAACTTTGTACAGTGCCATTCAATGAATACAAAGAAATCAAATACAAGGATCCATATTTGGGAGTCAAACGCAATTAGAAAAGCATCACACATATTCAATTAGTAAGAGCTTTTAAATGTAAAGTACAGATTTAGCTTGAAATTACGAGTTGGATTATTTTTTCTGCATTCACACTCAAAGAGTTCTTAAAGGTAGCAAATCAGAGATCATTAGGGAGCAGTTTCAGAGTGACCAAGGGTCCCTAAGGGAAACAACAAGTTTGTACCAGAATAAAGTAATAAGTAATGTAAGAGGACTTGATAGATGCCTTAAAATACATAACTGCAATATTAACAGAGTGGTGAATAGATATGATGACGTTGAAATTAATCATCAATTCTTACATGACCGGTAAAAATTTGATTGAGTTTGTACATTGCTTACAACTTCTTTGAAGACACACTTGCATTTACTGACATAATTGTTTTTTAAACTGACCTTTATCAGTTGTAGACCAGATATGCCAATTAATGAATAAATTATCTTAATTTTCCTTTTTATCAATGTTTTTAGAAGTCTATTGAATAGACTGATGGGTAGATGGTGTGAAGAGTTAATGAGTAAGGTGTAATGGAGAGTTAAGTATTACTGACGATATATAGAATTCGGCAAAAAATTATGAGAAAAATGGATTGAGCAGTAGAGAAAAATAAAATTTGACCCTAGGATTTATAAATCGTGCATTTACTAAGAAAATCATGTCAATAATTTTAAGAAAGATGTAAGAAATCATAAAAGTCTCAAAACAATTTCTGACAATGTAACTATAGCATAAAAAGTTGAAAGTGGGAGACAACGCTTAAATGCAACAGCCAATAGCAAATGGAACAACTTACATCATTGTGAATATAAAGAATTGAGAGGAGTCAAGGCAGACACAGTGATTGAATATGGGATGTGTAAACTTGCTGGTATTGGTCAGAGCATTAGGTATGAAGTTGGGTTTTATTGGGGAAAAGCAACCGGCAAATGACAGAAACTGGGAAACTCTTGGGGAAGACAGATATCTAAAAACTGCTGTGAGTTGAAGACCAGTAACGAGACAGCTCCTTGTCAAAGCATCAAGCGAAACCTTCAAAAGTTAAGACTGGCACGTGGAATAGTTTTGATGACCTGTATCAGCGACACCCCAGTGTTCTATGCCAGAGATCAGTCAGTGAGTATTACTTTCTTGAATATTCCATCTATTTATATTTGACCCCCTAAACACACTTATCAACAATCATGAAGATTCCACGACATCAATACGAGCCATTACATGACTTATTCATGAATTTAGTATTTTTATAAACAGTGTGGAACCCAATCAAACTAATATATATAGGCAAAACATTATGACCATCCCCACATTTTCCAATGAACTTGTCTGGATTACGTGGAGGGCATGTAATTAAGTGAGATTGGAATTTAACTGCTGCTGGAGAAGGTAAGTATCATTCTTGCATTACTAAAAAAATCATTATTGCACTTACTTTTGCGAGTAATGGGAAAGGCTGATGATCGTAATGGCCCAAAGACTCGGAACGAGTATCACCGAAACTGCACGACTGGTAGGTTGTTCACGATCTGCCGTTGTTAGTATTCAGCTGACAGCCCAATACATTGGAGGTCCAAGCGCAAGTGTTTCGGAAATCACAGTTCAGCGGACACTGTTGGATATGGGACTTGCAGCAGACGTCACACTCGTGTGCGACTGTTGACCAAGCGTCATCGTAAATTACGCCTACACTGGGCCCGGGAACATCGAGACTTGACCATGGATGAGTGGAAGAGAGTTGCCTGTTCAGATGAATCCCGATTTCTCATTCATCAAGTCGATGGTCGTGTCAGATTACGCCGTCTGCCAGACGAACAGTTGATCCCCTCTTGTACAACAGGTCATACACAGGTTGGTGGTCGCGGTATTGTGCTTTGGGGGACGTTCTCATGGGCAACTCTGGGACCCAGTAGTTGTGGTAGAACAGATCATATACGTTGCGAACTATCTGAACATCATTGCGGATCACTTTCGCCCTTATATGGCGTCTGTCTTCCCAACTGGAAATGGCATCTTTCAGCAGGACAACGCCCCATGTGACAAGGCTAGGACTATGTTGGATTGTTTCGAGTAGCATACTGATGAATTCCACTTAATGTCCTGTCCACCTAACTCGCCGGATCTTAATTCGATACATTTGGGGTGTCATGAAGCGGCAGCTCAGAGCTCAAACACCACCATGTCCGAATATCTCGACTTTGCGTGACCGCTGCTTAGACATTTGGTACAACCTGTCCCCAGTCATGAACCAAGAACGTGTGGCATATAGGCCCAGGCGAGTTGCAGTTATTTTGCAGGCGTAACGCGTTATTGAGTAGGTGGTCATAATGTTTAGGCTCTTCAGGGTATATATGTACTATACCCTGCAATAATGGACCGGACGCCAGCGGATTCGCATAAAATCCGACTACTTGTTTGGGGGTGTTTTTCGTGATATGGCTTGGGACTTCTGCATGTTGTTCCTGGTAAATTTAACGCCAACGCCAACACGAACATTTTGGACAGTCAGTTTTTCCTACGCTCTGGAAATTTTATGGAATGGACGAATGTTACTTCCAGGACGACAACGCTACATGTCATGTTGCAGCCTCTGTCAAGAAGTGGTATCTATATAAGAATGTAAAACGTCTTCCCTGGCCTGTCCAAAGTCACGACCTAAACCCCATAGAACACGAGTTACAGCGACGCTTATGGACCAGGGAACCACGTCCGAAATCTACAGCTGAGCTGTCGACATTCTTGCAGCAAGAATGGACACAAATACCAGTAGCTGTGTATCAAAACCTGTTGAAAGTATGCACAGAAAGGTTGCTAGTGTGATTGCAGCACGTGAGGGACCACCCACCTATTAAAGCATGTATTCTTTCCCTTATACCATCACATCTTGCTATCCGGTCCATTATTGTGGTGTAGTGTATATATATATATATATATATATATATATATATACACTCATTTCCATAAAAATTTGCGCACCAAGAAATAATTGTGGGATTGTGACGAAACTTGGCATGAAGGTACATGTCGGCCAGATATTGAAATGATTAGAGATGCGTATTGCGTAATGCCACTAGAGGGCGTTGAACTTTGTTCTCCTTGGAGTATAAAACATGTAAGCAGAGCTTGTTTGAGTGTACTTAATCTTTTGCAAAGGAAACGCTGAGGTAGACATGCCGTTACGCCGCCATCAAAGACAATATGAGCAGCTGTCAGAGTTCGAGAGGGGAATAATCATCGGGATGATGGAAGCTGGGTGGTCAGCTCGGCGCGTAGCTCGTGAAGTAGGCCGTTCTGCTTTTACTGTGAGAAGGTGTTGGGACCAGTGGACAGAAGAGATGTCATTTACACGTCGACCAGGCTCAGGACGCCCTCGATAGACCAGTCGTCGAGAAGACCGTCACATCATACGAAACGCACGCGTAGAGCCAACTGCCTCATTCGCCCCTATCCAGACACAGGCAGCACCTTCACTACGCAACGGAATGGAACCACTGCAACGGAATGGAACCACTGCAACGGAATGGAACCAGGTCGTCTTCAGCGACGAATCTAGATTAAATTTGAGCAGTGATGACAATTGTGCCCCGTGTTGAACGCCTCAATCCTGCCTTCGCTTTACAGCGACACACCGCTCCCACAGCTGGTGTCATAGTATGGGGTGCCATTGCTTACGATACAAGGTCACCCCTAATATTGATCCACGGCACAATGACAGCCCAGCGGTACGTCCATGGGATCCTTCAGCCACATGTGATGCCACTCATGGTAGGGCTCTCAGGAGCCATTTATCAACAAGACAATGGTCGGCGACACACAGCAAGGATGTCACAAGACTGCCTCCGTCACATTACCACCCTTCCCTGGCCTGCTCGATCCACAGATTTGTCACCAATCCAGTATATCTGGGATCATTTGGGACGGCAAGTTAGACACCCTACGAGTTTGGTCGAACTAGAGGCGCGTTTACAGCAACTGTGGAACGAGATGTCTCAAGACTTCATACGGATATTGTATGCTTCTATGCCCGCTCGTATCGTATCGTGCATTCGCGCTAGAGGGGGTCTAACAGAGTATTAAAACTTCCGTTCATTTGTACTTTTTTTCTGCAATAAATGATCCTTTTTCTTTGATTTTCCAATCACTTACTTATATCAAAGTAGTACTTATACAAAGTAGTAATTTCGTTTCATTTTGACTTTTTCTTGGTGTGCAAATTTTTATGGCAATGAATGTATATTTATCTGTATTATTTGTAAATGAAATAATTAATGTATATTTAACTTTAACAATACAATGTATGTCTTTGTAACAACCACTTTGAATTATACCTATGACCAAACTAATTTAGGAAATATTTAAGTGACAAAATCACCAATGTATTTATGTGTCAAATTAAGAAACAACTTTAAAAGCAGCATTAAAGCTAGAATATGTTTTGTTCACTAGCATTAAGAATATGTTGATATAAGCTTACCCATATCCCTAGGAAATCTTTTTCCAAATATGCTTCCATTAAATGGGGGCTTTCGTGAATCTGTTGGAAGACCAGCAAACACGATGCAGAGCATCACCACAATAAGAGTTGTCGAAACTTTAGACATTTTGTTACTAGAAAGCTAAATAAAAGATGAATGCATATTTAATATTATTAAATACAAAAGTAAATACTTACTATATATAGAGTTGATAGTAATTCTATAAGTAGAATTATACCTTAACAGAATATCAGAAAACTGGTTGTAGAGAATTAATTTTAAAATTGATTTAAGGAGACAGATGAAAATCAACTTTTAAAGCAAAGTTGTTTCAAATTAACGTACTTAATTTTCAGTCTATACTACTTTTAAAGCTAATATGTTTAAAAAATTACACACTTAATTTTCAGTCTATACAACTCTCGAAACAATTTATTTTAAGAAATTTTAAATATTAATATATTATGAAACCTAAAATAAATATTTATTGTATATATTTTCTTGCTGTGTTTTGCTCATCAATCTGCGTTAAATAATTTATTTATATATTTTAGATAAAAGAGCTTTGTTGCTTGTCAAACAAAAGGAAAGTTAAAAGTTTACAACACAGATATTTATTTCAAACAAAAAATCCTATAGGAAGTCCTAAAAAAGTTCTAAGAGGGTTAGGGCCTTCCTAGGGAAGACAGTGTTTTAAAATTGGGAGTTCTAAGGACTTCCTTTGAACCGATGTGTGCTATATAGGAATTCGCATTGAAATCATGTCTAAGCTACTGGATTGTTAGAACGGCAAAGTTAGCAATTAAGTTGCAAGTCGAGGAGCTAATAAACATTAAAGTCGTAACTGAAACAAAATATGTATCATTAAACAAAACAATAGGAAACAACATTTCATTCATATAAATTTCAACGCCTATCCTGTACCACATGCTCAATATCACGTACATAATTATCTAACTTATATATTTTAGACTCCAGAAATACAGTTCAATTTTAACTTTCAATTTTAATATGCGAACTTATATTTTTAAAATTTCATTCGTATAATTTCAATTTATCCTTTTTCTAACGTTGTTTTTAATCATTGTTCCAAAAGAAGTCGAAATCGAAATTGCAGAATCTGTGAGTTATTTTAATCGCTTTTATTCGTTGTAGGATTATACTCTTAAGCTAATAAGAAATATCCTTACAGATTTAACCAAGTTTTAATTTTACGTCACACGAAACTACTTGTGGTAGATTCATATTTAATTCAACTATCAACCTATATATCTCGTCATCAAGATAACGCCGTTTTTTTTTACTATGTCACTATTTGATCAATTTTTTTTCTAATAACGAGATATCTCGTCCAGCAAGGTTTGCTAACGGTTTTGCTAAAGGCGATATTCCTCGTTGAGACTATCACCAGAAGAGTTAATTTCTGTTCAAATATTTTATTTAAATTATATCGATGGTGGTTTTTCCAAAAAGTCGTAACACAAATATACAAAATTTAAAGGGAAAAAAAGGTTTTTGCATAGTTGAATTTGTTTGCTGCATTTATAATGGTGTTTAATATCCCCTCTGTCTAATGAATATTATTTACTAGTATATATCACGATTTTGAAAAATATAAAAAATCGATACTTCTAAACGAAAAATATATGTTTGTAAAAACACCAAAATAACGTTCAATAGTGAGTTACTACTTTTTGCCAATACTGGATAGATATGAATTTAACTTTTCAAGTGTAGAGAATAAATGAATAGAGTTTGATTTCTTTCGTTTCATCCGTTGGGTCACATTTTTCATGTATAGCTGTAATTCCATATAATTTACTATTGAGTTAGTATTTCATGATTATTTAGAGTTTGATTGAAGTGTTTTTACTTCCTATAGATTAACGGGAGGATGACAGATTCACAAACTTCTTAACTCGATGAACTTGAGAAACATCGTGTTTTCTGTTAATGGAAAAAATAAGAAATAGAACAATCGAAAGATTTAATGGCAAATACTGTTTTCTTTAAGTATAGTAATTCGACATCTCAAGTCGAGCAAAACACATTGATTGTATATCATATCTTATATTAACCTCCCTAGTCATTGTCTCCCCGAGATATTTAGTCATTATCAAAGCTGGATTAGGTATCTTGTCGAATTCTCTTGGTTAAATCAATATTTTAAAAGTAATTAGACATCAGGAAACTACTAAATGATTTTCTGAACTGAAATAAAAGTACAAACAAAACTGTATTAGATATCTTGTGGAATTATCTTGGTTAAATTTATATTTTAAAAGTAATTAGACATTAGGAAACTATTAAATGATTTTCTGAACTGAAATAAAAGTACAAACAAAACTGTATTAGATATCTTGTCGAATTCTTTTGGTTAAATTAATATTTTAAAAGTAATTAGACACTAGGAAACTACTAAATGATTTTTCTGAACTGAAATAAAAATACAAACAAAACTGTAATAGTCATCTTGTCGAATTCTCTTGGTTAAATTAATATTTTAAAAGTAATTAGAAGTTAGGAAACTACTAAATGATTTTCTGAACTGAAATAAAAGTACAAACAAAACTGTATTATATATCTTGTCGAATTCTCTTGGTTAAATTAATATTTTAAAAGTAATTAGACATTAGTAAACTACTAAATGATTTTCTGAACTGAAATTAAAGTACAAACAAAACTGTATTGGATATCTTGTGAAATTCTCTTGGTTAAATTAATATTTAAAAAGTAATTAGACATTAGGAAACTACTAAATGATTTTCTGAACTGAAATAAAAGTACACTGATCAAACGAAAGTACGTTTGTCACGCTAAGAGCAATGTCATTAATTTGAAGGTGAAACGCAATCGCGAATCACTTAACTATTAAGATGAAATATCAAAGAATAGAAAGATGTTGGATCCAATGCTAGAAGTCAGGCTTTCAATCTCATTAAGTGGACAGTATGAGGCCAAGGAACACAAGGCACGCAATCTAACAATCGATGGGATGCCTAATCTATTACGACGCACTTTACTCTCGATGATACAGGAGAAGATAATAAATTAAATATTTTTGGGTCACGGTTAAATTACTTGTTTTCCACTAACTTCTGGAAGTTGGTGTCTCCCTCGACATCTGTTCGTTGCTTTTGCTAGACTGGTTTTTGTTCAGTTTACAAATTTCATTGTGAAAAGTGTTGTTTTAATATTTTTATCCGTCGTCTGGGATTGATTTACAGTTATTTTTTGCTTCACAGTACTAAGTTATATGTACTAAGCAGAGCTGGAGTCTGTCTATTCTATACAAATTTATACTACTTGACCAATCCACTCCAAATTTAGTTCATTCATTCATTAGAATCCTATTCTATAGAAATTTATACTACTTGACCAATCCACTCCAAATTTAGTTCATTCATTCATTAGAATCCTATTCTATAGAAATTTATACTACTTGACCAATCCACTCCAAATTTAGTTCATTTATTCATTAGAATCCTACTCTATACAAATTTATACTACTTAACCAATCCACTCCAAATTTAGTTCATTCATTCATTAGAATCCTATTCTATTGAAATTTATACTACTTGACCAATCCACTCCGAATTTAGTTCATTCGTTCATTAGAATCCTACTCTATACAAATTTATACTACTTGACCAATCCACTCCGAATTTAGTTCATTCATTCATTAGAATCCTACTCTATACAAATTTATACTACTTGACCAATCCACTCCGAATTTAGTTCATTCATTCATTAGAATCCTATTCTATTGAAATTTATACTACTTGACCAATCCACTCCGAATTTAGTTCATTCGTTCATTAGAATCCTACTCTATACAAATTTATACTACTTGACCAATCCACTCCGAATTTAGTTCATTCATTCATTAGAATCCTACTCTATACAAATTTATACTACTTGACCAATCCACTCCGAATTTAGTTCATTCATTTATTAGAATCCTGCGGGATACGTTGGGTCATTGTTAATTATCTCTCAATTTGTCCTGTGTGTGCAGAGAGGCTTAAAAATATTTGTTATCTTCTTAAGAATAACATTGAGAATCATTACGATCACTGTCTGAAGAATTTACACCAAATATGGTACATTCTTTCTTTAGAATCCTGAGGGAAACAGTGACTATATTAATCACCCTTTAATTTGTCATGGGTCTGAAGAAGAGTTTAAAACTAATCGAAATACTCAAAGAAATAATAATATCTATCATCACGATCACTGTCTAATGAATTCACGCCATATTTATTACATTCATTATTTAGAATCCTGAGGGAAGCATTACCTCTATATTAACTATCTTTCAATTTATCCTGTAACTGCATAGAGGCTTAAAAATATTCGAAATTCCCTATAGGAATAACATTGAGAATCATTAAGATCACTGTCTGATGAATTTACACTAAATATGGTACATTCTTACCTTAGAATCCTGAGGGAAACAGTGAATATATTAATCACCCTTTAATTTGTCATGGGTCTGAAGAAGAGTTTAAAAATAATCGAAATCCTCAAAGAAAAAATAATATCTATCATCACGATCACTGTCTGATGAATTCACGCCACATTTATTACATTCATTATTTAGAATCCTGAGGGAAGCATTACTTCTATATTAAGTATCAATTTATCCTGTATCTGCAGTTAGGCTTAAAAATATTCGAAATCCTCCATAGGAATAACATTGTGAATTCTTACGATCACTATTTGGTCAATTTGCAACACATTGGGTGAACTTAAAGTTTTAAAATCCCACGGAAAACATAAGAAACATGTAAACAATAGATCGAATTGTCCTTGGTCTGCTCAGGAGGTTTAAACAATTTGAAATTTTCATAGAAATAACGTTGAGTAACATTACGATCAATTACAACCAATTCAGCCCTACTATAGCCATATACTTCTAGTTATATCTAGATAATGAATATTAAAAACCATCAATGTTACAACTACAAGTCAAAGAAAAGCAAATGAAATTCATTATTAAAGGAATGAAATCCCAACCCGTTGAACTAAACACATATATTCAATTTTGTGATTTAAACATGAACTGATACTTGCGATTATTTTTAGGAATAATATTATTCCAAACTGTTTAAAATTGTTATTTGCTTTCAAAACTTATTTCAAACATAAGCATATTTGTTTTTACAGGTAAAACCTTAGGTAGGTTAGGTTACAGGTACTTTAAAAAACTTAAGTTAAGTTTTATTGAAAGTTTGTGTATAGTCATGGATATGTGTTTGGATTGAAAAAGTACCCTAAATTTCCTTCATATTTTTAAAGTATTTTAGATTCAGCTTGTCAATTTCAAACCTTTCGCCATGAAACCCAAAACCCAACATAAAAAGTTTATTTTAGTATTTTATATATTTCATATTATGCAAAGTATTTTGGAGGTTCATCCTTTAAAAATGTGAGTGTCAAAATGCAATTTATTTTCTTTAAAATGAAAAATTTCGTTAATTTACTGCGCTGCATTTATTTTTCCAATTTTTTCTGATTATTATCACTCAAATAAATACTGTTGAAAATTGTTATATTGTTAGATGATTTCTACTCTCTTCGTATTTCAAGCTAATAAGTAGAGATAATTGCTATTTCAGACTTAGAATATCATCTTTTAATGTGGTTTTTGAGCAAACGAATTAATGTGAAACCATTTTGGCGATAATTATTGTTCTTTCATAACACGTACTTCTACTCACCTTTATTAAAATTGTACGTTATTATAATCATGAATAATCTTTGGGGAAAGGCTACTTCTCATTACGTATACAACAATTATACTGTTTCCAACGACACTGAAAACAAAACGTGACTGTGTTTCAAAAATCCTCTTTTTACTAATTACAATAAACCACGTTGTCCACTATTTTAGTGACGATAAGTAGATTTAATTTTTTGGTATTTTTGCATGTCTATGTACCAAATTAACTTGATTTTTGTATTTCAGATAGGTAGGTAGGTACTTTAATTAACGTCGTACTGGAGCAACACAACGGGCTATTGACGACTGTCCGGGATTAAGTCCCCCAAGGCAAAGATCCGAGGACGAAACTACGTAATTTTGAGCCACGGTCAGATGACGAGGCAACACCTGAGCTACCACTCTATTCTCTAAACTAAAAAAAAAAAAATTTGTATTTCACAGATCTAAAGATTACAGTATCATTGATAAACATGGTAAGAAAATTAGTTCTTATTGAAGGCTCTTATCTGGAGATGTATACAAGTCACAAAAGGATAGATATTACTTACACGGTTTAAGATAAATGAGAGCAATAGTTTGAACCCCAAGTTGATCAATTGTTACTGGATAGGTAAAAAGTTTTTTTTAAGTGTTATATATATCTATTTAGGCATAAAAGCGTATCTCGTTGTTTTCGTACGTAAAACTACCTTAGTAATTTTGATCATAATCAAGCTGCATAGTTGAGAGTTGTTTATTAAACTCCAAGTCATGATTTATATGATTCATCTGGATTGTGAGGGTTTTGGGAGTACGCCTGTTTACTGTTCACATTGTCGAATCAGTCACCTCATGCAGTCAAAAATGACTGTATAGGGAAAAACCTCGTCAAACCAACTAACGCAAAAGAGATAGATTGGTTTTTCTTTTTCCCATTCCTTGATCACCAAAATGAAAGACATTGAATTTATATCTCATTTCTGTTTTTTGTAAAAATATTTTTCAGACAACAAGGACTTACTTCTATTCACTGAATGGAATAACCATTCCATGCGGAGGCTTAAGGAAACACGAATACCAACAATGAAGAGTAAGGTGAAATTTTGAAAAGAAATGCTTATATTCTTTCCCAAAATGTAGAAAATTTATTTAATATTTGAAATTTTTATGAAAATCATCAAGATGGTTTAGTGACAATACTTTTGGATTTAAATTTAATGTTATATTTATAATATAAAGATTGTAAACGTTTCTGGGAAAATAAGATGATATTAAACTATCCAAATATACTTTTAGTCATACAAGTGCTTTTGACGAGGTATCTCTTCCATCAAGTCTCTCCACCAATAACAATTTTGCTAATGACGTGATACCTCGCCAATTCGCAGATTTTTGCCGATATTGCTATTTTTTTTTTCTGACGAGATCAAGGTTTTGTCAAACTAATGATGAAATACTTCGAACGTCAAGAGATCTGATGAATGCATATGAATTAAACGATGAATACTTAATTAAAATTGTATGCATAAATGTTTATTTAGACAGCGATAGTAATCACTGAAGTGATTATAGTAATACTAATTGTATACCTATCACATCAGAAAAAATATTAATTTTCTTATGAGTGTTTACACATGTTTTAGCAAACTTTTCATGAAAAATCATTTACAAATTAGAGAAATTTTATGCACTGTAATTTTGTTATAGCTGGTTTTTAAATTGTTTGACGGAAAGGGGTTTCAAAGAATTATTGCTAAATAATCGAAAATCTGTTTTAAAGAATAAAAATTTTGAGAAGGGTCTAGAAATTAATGAGAGTAAAATTAATTCTCGTAGATTTTTAAAAGTCACTTCACATAATCTATTCGTTATTTTGGGTCCACTAAATAATTTTTCCATATGGTATTGTCATATAGCGCATTAAAAATAAATCCCTTCCAGAAATTTAAAATAGAACAGCACGTAAAAGAAATGTGTATTATTCTGCTGACTTAAGAATGGGTATTTGGTGTTAGGAGCATAATCAAACGGTACCTAAACTAAATCAATAGCTTCAATTCATCCTTTTAGTTTCATATTGTGAACGTAACGAAAGCTACAAGAGCCTTGCACTCAAGTGTGTTTGGATATAGTAAACTAAACTAAAACAATAGTTTCAATATTCATCCTTTCCGTTTCATATTATGAATGTAGCGAAAGCTACAACATCTTGAACTTAAGTGTGTTTGATATAGTAAACTAAACTAAACTAAATCAATACTTTTAATTCTCATCCTTTTCATTTCATATTGTGAACGCAACGAAAGCTACAAGAGCTTGAACTAAAGTGATATAGTAATCTGAACTGCACTAAATCAATACTTTATATTCGTCCTTTTGTTTTCATATTTTGAACGTAACGAAAGCTACAAGAGCTTGAACTAAAGTGAGTTTAGGATATAGTAATCTGAACTACACTAAATCAATACTTTATATTCGTCCTTTTGTTTTCATATTGTGAACGCAACGAAAGCTACAAGAGCTTGAACTAAAGTGAGTTTAGGATATAGTAATCTGAAGTACACTAAATCAATACTTTATATTCGTCCTTTTGTTTTCATATTTTGAACGTAACGAAAGCTACAAGAGCTTGAAGTAAAGTGAGTTTAGGATATAGTAATCTGAACTACACTAAATCAATACTTTATATTAGTCCTTTTGTTTTCATATTGTGAACGCAACGTAAGCTACAAGAGCTTGAACTAAAGTGAGTTTAGGATATAGTAATCTGAAGTACACTAAATCAATACTTTATATTCGTCCTTTTGTTTTCATATTTTGAACGTAACGAAAGCTACAAGAGCTTGAACTAAAGTGAGTTTAGGATATAGTAATCTGAACTACACTAAATCAATACTTTATATTCGTCCTTTTGTTTTCATATTGTGAACGCAACGAAAGCTACAAGAGCTTGAACTAAAGTGAGTTTAGGATATAGTAATCTGAAGTACACTAAATCAATACTTTATATTCGTCCTTTTGTTTTCATATTTTGAACGTAACGAAAGCTACAAGAGCTTGAACTAAAGTGAGTTTAGGATATAGTAATCTGAACTACACTAAATCAATACTTTATGTTCGTCCTTTTGTTTTCATATTGTGAACGCAACGAAAGCTACAAGAGCTTGAACTAAAGTGAGTTTAGGATATAGTAATCTGAAGTACACTAAATCAATACTTTATATTCGTCCTTTTGTTTTCATATTTTGAACGTAACGAAAGCTACAAGAGCTTGAACTAAAGTGAGTTTAGGATATAGTAATCTGAACTACACTAAATCAATACTTTATATTAGTCCTTTTGTTTTCATATTGTGAACGCAACGAAAGCTACAAGAGCTTGAACTAAAGTGAGTTTAGGATATAGTAATCTGAACTACACTAAATCAATACTTTATATTCGTAATTTTGTTTTCATATTTTGAACGTAACGAAAGCTACAAGTGCTTGAACTCAACAGAACGATGTACCTTTTAAGGACTAATAAAGCCCAGAGCTTCAGTATGCTTTATCTCACCTTCAAGACTAATATTGTCAAAAAGCGTTTGTCCTTTAGATGATATTTTTACACTCGTTTGAATCAAAGATATACATTTATGCAAACTGATATCATTTTTTTTCAAAGGCATTAGTACGTGTTGTCAATGAACTAAGATGAACTTACCTGCTCTAATCTGGCTGACCTTTACCTGAAGACAATATGTCCGGTTGTCTATGGACACTCTCCTTATATACCCTCCTACACCAACGTAAACTAGGATCCTCCCAGATCTGATTGCTTCCCACGTTGTTTGCGCAACTTGTTGAGCGACTAAAAATTGTTTTCCGGCACGTCCGGGCTAGCACGTGGTCACCTAATTTATCTACCGAATTGTCTTTTTTTATTAAATTATCGAGATGTCCTGTTCGACGCTTCTTTTCCTTGGGGGTGCCTTCAGGATGCAGGGCGGCGGGGCGAAGGGGCTGTTCCATGGGAATCCGGCCATTTGTGACCAGTCGAGGGTGAATGCATTTCCGGAAGGCTGCAACGCTGTAATTAACCGGCGAAACTTCGCAGCAAGGAAAAGAATTAGAAGGGAAGGGACATGTGGTGATCGCATTTAAGGCTCGTTGAAATTGGAAGTTATGCATTTATTAATTGAAATTGTTCAGTGTTGGATAGGGGCGAACTCCAGTTCGTTCCCATCTGACTAGAGCTATTTTTAAAATCGCGGGAGGTTTGGAGAAATCGTGAAAAAATTACAGGATTCCTTAGGTTTTTGAAATCCCATTTGTTGAATCTCATTAACACAATGCAGAAAATTTTAAACATAAATTGAGGAAACTAGTAAATACAGAAATTCAGTATTTTTTAACTTTGATGTGCAAATAGTTTTCTTGTGAATATCCAAGTTATTCACTTCTGGGCCTTCTTTTAACTGTTTTGTTTTTGAAACGCAAACCGATTTTAATCCAATTTTAAAATCTCTTTCATCCACTCTCAAACACTTCCAAAATAATTATTTTACCAGCTCCTTAAGGTATTTGAAACTGAGAAATAATATTTATAAAAATTGCTTTATATTAAAAAAATGTTATGTTTAAAATCATTCCTTCTCATGGGTGAATAACCAGTTTTCCATGGGTTTAACCAGACATTTTCCCCTTGAGTAAGAGAAATGGGGACATCATGAATTAATAGATGTACTATAACTGCTTCTAAATATGTCCCTAAATTGGCGCATTATCCATTTTGGGACATCACATTCTTGAGACAGAGAATGAGGACAGCATAAATCAATATACTATAGTATTTTGAGGGTAAAAATGTATTATTTTACTGTACTCAAACCGGTATTCCAGGAATAAAGAGGTTAACGAGCTGTTTCATATGATGGGATACGATTATCCTCCTTGCTTTATTCATCATACTTGGCCAAATATGGCTCTATTTCATATTTACAAACTTAAATAACCATTATTATACTATAGTAATATAATGTAGTATATATAATATAATATATAATTTCATATCTTTACTTATTTGTTTCAAAAAGCAGTCTAAAAAGTGTATGAATATAGTCAACAAAACCCTATGACATTATTTTCCCGAAGTCTACTACTTACCAACCAAACCTTTCAGCGAAATAATGGGGTAAATTTAGTCCTCATGAAGCAAATAATGACTACAAAGTGATAAATCCAACCTAACTTAAACACCTTCTTGTTAGACTTAAGGTAATATCTAAAAATTTTTAACAGATGGCATTCTATTGTGTTCTTAGTCTAACAACATACTCAATAAAACTTGGGTAGTAAGTCTAGGACTGTTTTCGCAATATACCCAAATCAAACTAGTTTAACCCTCCAGGGGGTTTCGACGAGATAACTCGTTCATCAAGATATGACCAATTTTACTAATGACGAGATATTTCGTCATCAGGATATTGCCGCTTTCTTGACCATGACGCGATCGTTTCAGTTTTTGTGATGAAGAGATCAAGAGTTAGTTCTTTTTAATGACGAGATATCTCGTCAACTGAGATATAGTCAGTTTTGCTCATGACCTTGTTTAGACTACCTTCAGGAGGGGTAACATGTTAAGCTTTTAAGGACGCGAAATAATTTTGAATTTACTAAGCTCTTATGTGTGAATCAACATAATATTTACAATAGCATACAATATGGATGCATTCGTCCAAATAACAGTAAAATTTAATTTGTAACATTTTTCTCCAAATATTATCAAAATGAATGATAACGAGCCAGTTTTAAGTATTGGAACTGTGTTTTCTTATCTTTCCTGCGAATGGAAAGCTTAAATAGGCATTATCGAAAAATACGGCAGTCATAAGAACACGTTTCTGATTCTGATAGACCTCGCCTACCCTTCTGATCTTTCTCCTTGTTGTCTTGTACTTGGCGCAGCTTGGCCAAATATGACCCTTGCGTTAAAAAATCAAACCACCAACCAGTAGAGAAAACCAATTAATAGAGGAAAAATTGAGTTTTATCGAGACTTCAGAGTATCTTTCCTAGAAATCGGTGTTGGTCGAAATCAAGTCCCAGTGGTGAAGATATGTAATAGGTGGGTGCAGGAGGGACGTATTGAACAACATGAACAATTGCAACATCCTTTTAATACCACTGAACCAGAGGAAATACATACTGAGTGCATAGCAGATCACACTACAATATCAAGTACCGTAGCTCATGAATTAGGGTGTGTTGCATGACAGCTTGTACCAGCTCGTACAATTCGACGTTGTCTGTAGCAGGGGGATTATACAAAGACATCCATTGCTGAAACTACAGTTGACTTTAAACCCCAACCATCTGCGGCTCTAATAGTTCGTAGAATGCCACACATGGATAGAAGAATTGCATTACCAGAATGGCATGACACCATCTTTTCAGACGAATCTCGATTCTACCAGAATCTGAGGACAGCAAGGAATCGCATGACTTTTGCATTATGAATCGCAAAACTGGTTCAACATCTGACGTTATGGTACGGGACGCCATTTGGAATCTACTCCCACGCCCTTGTAAAAAACCTTACAAGTTCACTCAACAGCCATGGCTACACCTAAGAGGTTTTTGAGCCTGTTGCAATGAACAATACAGTGCCGTACTTGGGCGCATAACAATTCTGCAATGTCCACCAGGTTTCCACTCTTTCATAGCCTGTTCGTCAACCAGATCTGTCTCCAATCGAACATATCTGGTCGATAATCGCCCAACGACTAGCACATCACAGACTAATCGAAATTACGCCAGATGAGCTTCGGCAACTTGTGAAAGCAGCCTGGATTGACCAAAAAACACCAAACCCTCTTTTCTTTCAATCCCTAGACTTGTAGCAGCAGTTATTCCGCCCATAGTGGCTATTAAAAGACTGATGACTTATCGTTCATCAAGTCGAATAGAGCTGCAATTTCAATCATTTCACTTTTGTGTCTTATATTTTTTGTTGAGTTTAGAAAATTTTCGTTATCCTAATATAAGAATGAATACAATATCAAGTGCAGAAAATACTTTTAAATTTGCCCCCCCCACACACACACACATCCCAATTCAATATCTCCATTTACTTCCCAAAAATTTACATTCAACTTTTAAAAACAATAAGTTTAAGAAAACAAGTTTAATTTATGTGAACACCACTGGAACACTTTTAAAAATAGCAGTTAAACTAAAAGTCCATGCAATTAGAAAAATTATTACCTTATAGTATATAGAAATATATATTTACCCAAAAATTAATATCTTTAAAATTATTCTACATTAAAAATGTATAAAATTATAAAAAGGATAAAAGTAGAAACTCTTTATTACCCATTACGGTAACCTGATATTAAAAAAATTCCAATCTCACTGTGATCTGTAAATCTATCAATGCTAGGAAATAAATACAAACTCTGTATATTAATTAATGTAGACTGTTATTAAAAATTTTCATGTTCACAGAACTTGTAAATCCCCAATAACAAGAAGCAAGTAGAAACTATTTATTTTCATTGTCATATTAAAAAGTTTTCAAGGTTACTGAGTGTTAATCTATAATAAGAAATTTATGAATTTTTATACTCTATTAGCAAGTAGACCATGTCCTTCAATGTTACAAGATACTTATGTACTCATTCTTCAAGTTATACCAATTATTTTTATGTTTCAGAGATTTAGATCAGAAATTCCAACTGAAAAGTCGAAAAGATACATTCCCTCTAACTTGAACTAAAAGGATCAGTTGTCGAGATCTTTATCAAAGCATTGATTCGTATTTTTAAGTCAATGACAGGATCAAAGAGTTGCATTCAAAATTAACTCACAAACAGGAAATTGTTTGAAATGAGGAATAAAAATAAGCTCAACTTATCTTCATATGTCTTCATTGTCATTGTCAAAATGAATGCAGTTTGCTGTTTCAAGTGATGTCTTTTGCCAAAATCATACCCTCTTAGTAGTTCTAGAATCCGTGAGATTCATATAGACCGAACTTGTTTCATTCAGAAACGTATGAGCTTTCACCTTCTATTAGAAAGTAGACCATGTCTTTTGATATTACAAGTAGCGAATGTACACAATCTCTAAGTTATACTCCCAATTACAATCGTCATGCTTTTCTTGCATTCCTTTAGCCTATTTTGGCCACTCGATTATGTGCTGTTGTGTGAAACAAATTTTAATTTATGTAAAAAAAATTGGCAATATCTTGATGACTAGATTTCGTCATTATCACAATTGATCAGATCTTGATAAATTAGATATCTTGCTAAAACCAATTCACTCATTTCATAAATATATAGGCGCTTTGAATCCTGTAACTTACTCTGGGAGTATTTCCCTTTTTTTTTATCTCAGTAAAATTATCTTAGTGTGTGTACATCCATTACTTAAAATCTTCTGTTTTGTGTTTGGCATAGATTGAGTTAATATTACTATTGGGATAGATTGGGTCAATGCATATTCCATTTAACCAAACTATATATATGTAGATAAATAGTTCATTTTCGTCGCACTGGAGCAGCATAACGGGCTATTGGCGAAAACCTGTGATCAATCCTAAATGGAAAGATCCAAGGACAACGCCTCGTAATTTTGAACCAGTGTCAGGTGGCACGAATAGCATCTGAGCTAGCACTCCACTCTCCAAATTCTACACCACTCCAAAGTGAAGACCTTTGATGCCACGACAGATTTAACGTGCACCAGTCCACGTGGACACCGATGGTCTCTGACTGGACCAGGTTTCGAACTTGCAATTTTCCGGTTGCTGATATGTTGCTCTCCCAACTAGACTATCACAGCCCACCATAAATATACAGACAGTACTTATAACAAATCTGAACTTTAATAATGTGTTGGCTTTGAATGTACGTATTAATATTTTATGTAATGGTAATGGTAATGGTAATTTTAGTTAACGTCGTACTAGAGCAACACAGCGGGTTATTGACGACGGTCCGGGATCAGTCCCTTAAGGGAAAGATCCGAAATATTTTATGTATAACCTTATAATAATTTACGAAATATTTTATACATAATATTGTACATATAATTTATGAAATATATTATACCTAATATATATAATCTATGAAATATTTTATACCTAATACATATAATTTATGAAATATTTTATACATAGTACATATAATTTATGAAATATTTTTTCACAATGCATATAATTTATGAAATATTTTACATTATAAATATAATTTATGAAATATTTTATACATAATACATATAATTTATGAAATATTTTATACATAATACATATAATTTATGAAATACTTTATACATAATATAAATAATTTATGAAATTTTTTATGCGTAATACATATAATTTATGGAATATTTTATACGTAATACAGATAATTTATGAAACATTATATACATAATACATATAATTTATGAAATATTTTATACATAATACATATAATTTATGAAATATTTTACGCATAATCTAAACCTGGTATATTGAAAAGAAATTATACGTATCTAAATTTATATCATCATTGAAAAGGAAGCATAAAGATAATTTTTAAAAATTTTAAAACACACCTAAGCCAAAATAATTGAAGTATAATAGAGCTGTGTGTGATTAGTTGGAAGGCTGGGTTTTATGAAGCAAAGTTCGATGTTGGATAAGCTTCTCTATTATTTGAATGTTTCTGTCATGTAAGGAAATTTGCTAAACTTGAACAACTCAATCACTTATTTTAATTGCATCCATTCTAATCTGTATTCACTTTACCCTATTTTCGAGTTCTTAAAGACGTTTCACAAGCAGAGGGGAGGATTAGAGTTCGTAAACTCGAGTTCTTATTAAATTGCGATGTTGGGGAGTGACTGATGATAGTGGTTGGGGCTGCAGCAGCGAGTCACAGTGAGTCATGAGTCTTGTCCTAGCCATGATGAGTTAGAGTTATTTCAGTACATAAATTTCAAGCTCAGTGTTCTTAAATTACAGCGTTAAATAAGTTTGAGGTTAGGTGAATGCGTTAGGTACAATTTTCAACGTTTTTTCCGTTATTCTTAACTTATATATCGAATGCATTTCTTAAATTCTAAGTAGCAACATCGAGGTGCGTTAAGCTTTGTTTTGCTGTTATCTTTTGATTAAATTCTAAGTTGCAACATCGAAGTGGGTTAAGCTTTGTTTTGCTGTTATCATTTGCTTAAATTATAAGTTGCAACATCGAGGTGAGTTAAGGTTTGTTTTGCTGTTATAGTTTGCTTAAATTATAAGTTGCAACATCGAGGTGCGTTAAGCTTTGTTTTGTTGTTATCATTTGCTTAAAAATAAAAAATATTGATCCATAGATTTAAGCAATTTTTGTTCAGTTATTTGAAAATTTATTACTTGTGCTACTTCCATATTTTTGAGATTTATTTCTCTTCGTTAAGTTGTTTTTGTAAAGATATGTCATACAATTTACAATTCGATCTATCCCCACATAAAATATAATGTATGTAATAATATTCTTGATATTTTCTAGCTACTATATTTATGTACCCTGGAAGAAATAAGGTCAATTTCCACTCTGAAAGCCTTTGATAACATCATACGTAGTAATTTTTATATTTCTTTAATTTATTAAACTTATTAAATTAAATTTTTAATTAGTATCATAAAAAATTATTGACTTAATTTTATTTTTAACACTGCGTACAAAAGCACTCTCCAGTGTTTTGATCATTTCATAAGGCAGATGAGATTGACACTTTTTCTATAACTTGTATTACCTTGGAGAGATGTGTCGACGTAACTAAAAATAACCGAATTTGGACATTGTTCCCTTCTCTACTAAGGTATTTGAGAGTAATTTATGTATAAATTGCTCAAAATTCATGATTACATATTTTACATTTACATATATGACATTGATATATGACATTTACATATGACCTCGTCAACTGACCGTGATTTAAAATTACTCGGCGCTGTCCTTGAATCTTTCCTTCCAATAGCCCGCTGTGAAGCTGCAGTTTGACTTTAATTAAAATACCTACCTACTATTAATGTTGTTACTGTTGAGATGTTTAAAGACTAACTACGATATTTGAGGCAAAATATAAAAATGTTTAACATTTTGAAAGTGTTATGTATCTCGATTAAATGTATTACAATCTGACAATATATTTCTCATCATCATGAAAATAAGTATTTGATCTCTCCAAAAATTGTTAGTCAACTTGTTTCTACTCTAAGCCGTATATTGATCAGAATAGTTGTCATTATAACTGAAAAACTGCTACGGATATACATTTGTTTAATAATTTCTTGTTTAGAATTTCAGAGTTCATATCAAATCTATGTATGTGTGTGTAAAACGAGAAAACAGTATTATTATCTCTACAAAATATGTTAGTCTACTAGTTTCTACTAAAAGCAGTATATTGATCAATTGAATAGTGTTCATAACAGCTGAAAAACTACAACAGATATACATTTGTACATTTGTTTAATAATTTCTTGTTTTGAATTTCAGAGTTCTTATCTATGTGTGTGTGTGTAAAACGCGAGAACAGTATTATTATTATTATTATTAGTAGTAGTAGTAGTATTAGTAGTAGTAGTAGTAGTATGAAATCAATATTCAGTAACATTTTTATTTTTATTTTATTGATGTTAAAGATTTAAAATGTATTATTGCTTTTAGCCCTCCTGGTGGTTTACTCGACGAGGTATCTCGTAATTAGCAAAACTGACCAGACCTTGATGGACAAGATATCTCGTAATTAACAAAACGAACCAGACCTTCATGTACAAGATATATCGTAATTCGCAAAACTAACCAGACGTTGATGGACGAGATACCTCGTCATTAGTAAAACTCATCAGACCTTGATAAACAAGATATCTCGTAATTAACAAAACTGACCAGACCTTCATGTACAAGATATATCGTAGTTACAAAACTAACCAGACTTTGATGGATTAGATACCTCGTCATTAGAAAAACTGACAAGACCTTGATGGACAAGATATCTCGTAATTAACAAAACGAACCAGACCTTCATGGACAAGATATATCGTAATTAACAAAACAAACCAGACCTTCATGGACAAGATATATCGTAACTGCAAAAATTAATCAGACTTTGATGGATTAGGTACCTTGTCATTAGAAAAACTGACCATACCTTGATGGACGAGATACCTCTCTATACGAAGAAAACTGATCAGATCTTACTATGGTCATCATCAAAATATGACTAATATCTTAATGACGAGACATTTCGTCATAAGCAAATTTGGTCAGATCTTGATTTTCAACATCTCTCGTCAAAATAACATAGGCTAAATAGTGTTGCTAAGGGCAGCTATGAACGATGGAAATATATCAAAATTACAATGCGTTACATTTGTTTTTTCATCTCAGTATTGAATTGTGAATGCTAGTGTTATTCCTAAATTTATCAGCAACACACTCTCACACAAACACTCTCTTACCCTCTAGTAGTTATAATCAGCAAATAATATGCTAGTTACACAAAGATCGAATAATAAAGAAAAGCAAACCAGCTTAGGAAAAAAACTTCCTCCATAATTAACTAAAGGAAAAAAAATCAAACCGATATGAGGCAAAATAGCGCTTTCTTCTCTGCTGATATCGCGTAAAAGATTATTTCAAAGGAATTTATCTTCGGCCATTTTTCTTTTGCCTCTTAATAAAAACGGAACTAAAAAACAGGAGCCCGTTGATCTTCTCTTGCTCCAGAGTTTTTCTTTTCTTTTTCTTCCTCGGATAACAATTGTTTTACTCGGTTGCTCAATCTAATCATTGGGTTCTGGGAACTCATTTACTCTAGGAAGCAATCAACAGGTAGTCAAGAAATTAGCGTTAAAAATTCTTTTGAAGAAGGGGATATTTTGTGAGACGTCTATTTTTCTGTTCATTTAGGATGGATGTCTATTTGAATAGGAGGGGGATTTTTATTCTCTGATGGGGAATATTTTTAACAATGCGGGTTTTTTTGCTGACATGAGGCAACAATAATTTTTCTGAAAATGATTGTCTGTTTCACCGGAATTTTTAACAACGGTATCTGAAACCAAATGCATGCTTCGAAGAATGTTTCGTCTTTTAGATGAAAAGAAAAATCAAAATGTGAAATTGGAATTTTTGTTATGAGAGATTAACGGAAAAAATTAGCATTTTATATCTCTAATTATGAGGTCCTTTTTTCATGTATGTATCATTACAAGGAAATTGGATCCTTTTATTCTTGGAAAAACTTCCACAATTGTTCGTATACAAGATTTATTTATTATAATTCTCTATTTTTATTGACTATTTCATTCTATTTTTATGACGCTATTGAATAGAAACGAATAAGAGATACCAAAGATTGTTGAGATTTATTCTATACATTGTAAAATCACTTTGTTCGAATATATTTCTGCCCACTCAGCAAGTGATATTTTTTCAATGTTGGCTTATGGATAGTATGATCATTCAATTACTAACTAGCGAAAGGTAGCAGCCCCCCCCCCCGCAAAGTACTTAATCTGGAGACGTAGGTACTCCCACCTTTTGCTACGCGTACACCACACCATACATTCCACGACAGAAGCAGCCTCAGCTTTACATCGGGGTACCATTGGGGTACAGATACATGGCACCCACTTGAAAGATTTTGGGGAGCGGGCCTACATTTAAGTATCATGTGGGAGAAAACAGGAAACTTCAAGAACATATCCGATTTCGGCAAATATGACATTCCAACGCGTAACCAAGCGCTTCAATCTTCCATATAAGACACTAACATATAAGTTTCAAAAGAGCGACGTCTTTAGTCGCTTTGCCACTGATGGTTTACTTAGCTAATGTAGAAGGATTGTATTGTAAAATGTAAAATGCATGTACTTAAGAATACAGAATATAATACACAGTCCAGTCACATTAATGTGACCACCACCTACTTTCGACGTCAACGTGAAATAACTAATAACAAAAGGCAGGTGGCAGCACATTGCAGTGGAGTGTATATAAAGGATGTCCTAGGGCACCGGAAAGCATTTCAATCGTTCGCGTAATGCAGAAACGTTGCGATTTATCCGACGTCCAAAAGGGCATGATTATTGGCTTTCGGGCCAAAGGTGGAAGCATTTCGGAAACGGTTAATTTTGTGAACTGTTCGCGTGCCGCCGTGGTAAAAGTATACCGTGCATGGCAAAATGGCACTATACAAAATCAGCTTCGTGGCACATGTGATTCACCACGGGCTATAGATGACAGAGGCGAACGAAGGCTCCGGAGATGCGTTCGGGCGAATAGACGTGCAACTGTTGAGCAACTGACCGCCCAGATGAACCAAGGGGCTTCCAAGAGTGTATCCTCAACAACGGTTGCTGCGCATGGGCCTCCGCAGCAGACGCCTGGTTAATGCACCTATGCTGACTGCTGTTCATCGGCGACGAAGGCTGGAATTTGCACGCCAGTACCGCAAGTGGACGTCCACAGAGTGGCGACAGGTGGCTTTTTCCGATGAATCAAGTTTTATGCTCCATCGAACAGATGGACGTTGGCGTATACGTCGTGAAACGTCTGAAACAAACGCCCTGCAACAATTGCCGGAAGGATCCAGGCTGGAGGAGGGAGGTAATCTAGCCACTGGAGTCGGCAAGGCTCAACATCCCAGTGAACACTTTCAGAAACCTAATTGACTCTCTTCCTGCACGTCTCGCAGCGGTCCGCTTCCCGAAAGGTGGTTATTCTGGCTTTTGACAGGTGGTCACATTAATGTGTATTATTGTAGTGATGAGATGTGATGAGATGATGCGGTAAACATGTGTTTAGTACATCTCACAGTGAACGGAAACGGACCTGAAGCAGGACAATGACAATTGTAAGATTCTTCTCCCTTCCAGTAAAGGATTGGGGGTATGCTAAGTGTTTCTTTCACTAGGATGAAAACTGGTTGAGGGGGATCTTTCCCGTAGTTGAAGGGATATTTCCTGAGTGCGGGGACCTCCTAATGACCCAAACACATCAGGGACATGGGATGGAACAGTGAGTTAGAAGGGAAGTGCCTCTTAAAGCTGGTATCTTGCCAGTTTGGTCGTCATCTGGAGGTATGTTTTGTTTGGAGGTCGTCATTTGGCCTTAAGGGACTGATCCCGGACAGTCGTCAATAGCCCGTTGTGTTGCTCTAGTACGGGAAAGTTAACTAAAAATTACTATTACCATTACCTTGCCAGTTTGGACTTAAGATGTAAATATAAAGGAAGGAAATATAGCGGTCTTTCATAAAGATATTTTGTGCTAGTAGTATAAACGATGTAATACACATGATTGTTGATATATTTCTATTACAAGGACATGAATATACAACTCCTACATTTTGTTGATGGAAAAACTATCTCTTGTCCTAGTTGGGGCTGAAGCTAAATATTTTTTATTTGCTCAATAATTCAATAAAAGTCATGAGTGGAAGGTGCTGTTCATTCTCAGAACTTATACTCTATTCTGTCTCAGCTTGTAAGGCGTTTTGTAGCTTTCAGCTCATCTTGGGTTAGTTTTAATGTTCGTTGATTTAATGTTCAACCTGTGTTTGTATCAGCTTGACTCTTGTTCCATCAAAACTCCAACCAACATTATTTTAAAATGAATTTGATTTAAATCATAAATATCTACTATTATTTGTACCTTTACCATGGTAATACATATTATGATTAGTTATAGATTATGTTAGGCATAGTTTTTACGCTTTTTTTGTATATGTAGTTGTAGAATTGTATACATAGATTAAACGATTATTAGATTGATATTATAGGTATTTTACTGTTTTCAAAATCTAATTCTCATTCTATCCTTTTATAAGTCTCAAAACAGTTTGATACTAACTCGTGCATGTTTACGACACAATTTATAAATAAATTGGAATAAATATATTGTAGGACAAAAAGTCCCAATCAGTACACATAAATGTGTTTATTCCAATACACTTGTATAAAAAATAGTGTGTTTCAAAAGCCACTCATGTAGTCAGTAATAATTTTTTTAAATTCAACCTAGTTATAGTTTAAACCTTAACAAGGTTATAGACTAGACACGTTTGAATAATTAATTTCATAGGTTTAAGTTTTTACAAGCAGCAGGGCTAACAATATCGCTTATTAACGATGCAACTTATCGATTTTGCTGCCAATAAATTACCACGCGACTCCTACATAACTTGTTAATAATGCAATTAATACTTTTCTATGCCATAATATTTCAGTTAACATCATTCCAATCTAAATAAAGACGTATCTTATTTTAGAAAACAAAAAAAAAATAGATTATCGGATCACGAGGACACGAAAATTAAAGATTATTTAAGTTTTGCCTGCAAATGATTTTTTGGATTGTCATATTTCAGAACATAAGACTAATTTCTTTATGTGCATAATTATTAGCCATAATAATTACTTTTCAACTTATTTGCCCCGATTTTATCATAATCATATTCAGTATCAATGAAAAGGCCAAATAGAATATAGTAACCTTGATGTAGACAACGATGTTAAACTCGAAATTTCTTAAGAAAGAGAAGGTCATCATTACCTTCAAATCAAGTTAAATTACGTAGTGTTGTCCTCGGCTCTTTCACTTCGAGATTGATCCCAGACCGTCGCCAATAGTCAATTGTGTTGCTCCAGTGTGATGCTAATTAAATCCTCATCTTTCTTCAATGCAGAAAGTTCTACGCTTTCTTCTTGCTTCAATTTAAAAGGTTTGTGGTTTCATGTTTACAGTTTTTACTCCATAATTAACGTATAAAGGTGGCAGAAAAGTTTCAAACTTCTGTTTTGATTTTTGCTATTAGTTTTCGAGCCCAACTAGTAAACATTCTGATACCTATTGGGCTACTGAAGCTTCAGCAATAGCTGACGAACTTAAAAAATCCCCAACTCTATACTGCACTATATATTTCATTGATTTATAATGCCTTTTTCGCGTATGGCGGTTCGGAAATGCAACTCTATCATTTTTCCAGAGCGTGGTCTTCGTTTCTTTGTCTTGATCTTTTATAAGGCACTCCGTAGGGAAGATGTTGCAGTTACCACACCCCAACCTGTCAAAACCCATCAGAGCACCAATTTAGGCTATCTTTTACTTTTATGGTGGAAGGGATGGAAGAAATATGGAAGGGGAACTGTCGTACACAATGACGAATGGATGATACACACGGATTTTACATATAAAATCTGTGGATGAGGTATTGTTTGTATAAACACGATTTTCTAATTCCTATATCGCACACCGGCATGAAAAGTGACACAACTCAGAATAGCAGAATTTGAGAAAAAAAAACATCAACTTAAAGAATACTATAAAACTTATATTGAAATAGTATAAGCTTCTTTTAAATTTTAGGTAAGTATTTAGGGTGGTAACTTCTATTATATTCTATAGAATAGTAATGTAACACGCTGGGGTACTTCATACATATTTTTCAATGACATAACATGAACATTTTTATTTTTTGACTTGTGTCACTTTTTTTGCCGGGGTGCGATACATTAACTTTATATTAGAAATGGAAAGAAAATTTACTGTTTTAAAAGCAGTTTTAAGAAACAAGCTAAGTCAGCGATTTTCAACCTTTATTATCTCATGGCACACAAAAACTAATTCTAAAGATCTGAGGCACGCCGAAGAAACATATCTTTGATCTGAAAAAATTGGTATAATTTTGATTGATCGACAAAAAATTATAACAATAATAATCTATCCTTTTTACTTTAAAGTAAGCTTTTAGAAATCTTTCTGAAACAATTTATGATACTTTGTAATAAAAAAATATACTAAATTCATTTATAATGGTATTAAAATACAGGTTTTCTTGAAATTTGAAAACGTTAAAATTTAAAAATTAAACCGTTGAAATGAAATAAATCATATGTGTGTTCAGTTTAAAACATTTCACCTTGCTTAAGTCATACTAATGCCATTCTTTGGGTACGCTTTTTGAATATCTTTGTCCAAAGGGAAAGTTGATAATACAATTAAAAGTAAGGGTACCATCGATTCCCAGACATTTTAAGCTAATTGTGTGGTATCAGTATGGCTGATCTGGATCTGATGATTATGTTTTCCAAGCTCCTTTTGAATACGAGGAAATATGTCTTTTAGATTGGAAAGTATAAATAATTAGAGATATCAAGTTTATTCGGCAGTATTTAGGGAAACAGGTTTATTTTGTTGAATTGAGAAGAAATAGCGTAGTATTTATCATTTGACTTCTAGATTAAATAATTTAAAGAAATATCAGTATCGTACAGAAAAGTAGAATCCACAACAAATCATATAATTTTGCGTCATCATAAGTAATTGAACAAAGTTTTCCACTACTTCAACCCTACATCTTAGGAGATTATCTAGCTTACCAGTATAAAAAATTACTATTTTTTACTAAGCTTTTTCTGGCAATGTTTATGATATTGAGCAGAAAAATCGTCGTTATTTTAGAGATGAACTAATCAGAACTTAACTGAAACGGCATTCATTTAATCCAAGTTTTAAAGAGATTAGGAAGATAATGTTTAAAATAATGAATGTTGCACGAATTAAAATGTGTAGTCATAGAACCTGAATTTAATTATAAATACAGCATTTAAATTACGAGAGCGCTTTTATGTGTTTGCTTTATTTAAAAATACGATGTTATAAAAAAGTACCAAAATTGTCGATGGAAGGATAAAATCAAAATGGAAATCGTTCTTAGCAAAATAAAAAACAGTAAATGTTGGTAAGCATAAAATATATAGGGAGTATAATATTGCATATTTTGTTTGTTATATATTCATAATGAAAAAATTAAAGCTTATACATTGGGTTAGTTTAAAGTAAATTTTGTTGGAGACATTTCTCATGTTCTCCTGTCATATAAACTTTGTAGTTTTTCTTATCTTCTATCGTGTTGCTTATGATGTATCACCACAATAATGCGTTTAGATTACCAATTACAAATTGTTGTGTTTATTCGTGTAAAATCTAAAAGTAAACAGCACTGAATGGCATATACATTGTA
Organism: Metellina segmentata; assembly: GCA_947359465.1. Classification (NCBI taxonomy): domain Eukaryota; kingdom Metazoa; phylum Arthropoda; class Arachnida; order Araneae; family Tetragnathidae; genus Metellina; species Metellina segmentata. Next base: position 52,039,318 of record OX375884.1, on the reverse strand, counting down.
ATTATACTACACATAAATAAACACTGACGAAAGCTTGAAAAGAGAAAGAAATGACAAAAGAAGACATAAACATGTTTGTTGTTAAATGAATATTTATTTTCCATGTTAACTCATAATATTGCACAAGAAATTTTTATTTAAATTTATCATACCAGATGGTTATTACAGCAGATACAGCAGGTGCCAATCATGACATATTTTATGTATCAAATATTTAAGTTTATGTAAACACGTTATTACAATTCTGCAGAAATTGGACCCATTCAACCACAACCGTACTGTTTTTTCCATGAAAAATAATCTATTAATGATTTTATTATGAGAGCATTTTTATACTATTTGCTAAGTAAGGTATTATTAGTGACTGAGTAAGTAATATTCATGAATACATTTATATTAAACTGTAAATTACAAATTAAAGTTATTTCACTATTCTCTTGATAGAGTTTATATGAGTAAATCTTTAAAGGTAGATAAGAATTAAAAGCATTGTACACATACCAAACACATTTGATGTCCAAAATCGAGAAATGTTTATTAGTTAAATTCAATGAGTCGTTAAGCTCAGTAATACATAATTTAGGGAATCTCTTTAAAAGTTTGCAATCATAGGGTTATAATAATATGAATACCAAAGTGTCTGAAGTCTATTTATGTCACAACAAATAGAGTATGGGCGTTTAGTACTTGAAAGCCATTTTATTTCTGAACTCGTATGCTATTATGCTTAGAATGTTTTTAACAACTGGAATGTATTTTTCCGATTTTTAAAAATGGTCGATAATATTTAAAACAAAGTCAAAGATTTGTACACGCAAAACTTCCAAACACAAATTAATTGAAAATCAATTTTATAAGGTAATTTCAATGTAGATTCATGACTTGGTTTTCAATTGGAATTCAAAAGAATATAAATTATAACTTCATGAGCAACTGCTTGGAACTTCATTTAGTAAAATATTACAAGACTTACTTATTTTTAATTCTGACGAAAACTATATGAGATTAATAAGCATGACTAAAAATTTATTCGTTATTAATTTTTCATAATTAAAGGAAAAAAAACTGGTTACTTTGGTTTGATTACTTTTGAAAAAAAGTGTGTTATGTACATTAACTAGAGAAAATATATGACAAATGAGTCAAGTATGATGAAATTGCGCTGATATCATCTAATAAACAGAAATAATGTTTGTAACGGGCGAAAAAGAACTACTATACATATTTTTATTAGATTAGAATAAATATGTTTAAAGTGTGTTTCGTTTTATTTTGAATGATTCTTATCAAAATGAAATAATTGATTATTCCAAACATAACACAACTTTTTTGTTCAATATCACATGCATTTACGTGATACATTAAATAAAATATCTAATTCAGACATGCTTCGATATTTGGTATGATTTTTTACTATTTGAGTCTGAAACTAAGGATATGCTAATAAATACATTTCATACTACTAGATGGCGCCAAATTACGATGTTATTTAGCTGATAGATTTTGACTTTTTCGTTCTAGGATAGGGGTAATTATGCAAAAAAGTTGTCTGGCTCATTGTCTTATCCTAATCCGATTGGATGAAAATTAATATTATGTATTATGGTAAATGTTATACGGAGAAGTGTAACAGATAAAAATAAACAGAGTTATACCAAATGTAACCAACTACAGCTCGAGCACAATTGTATTTTATTTGAATCAAGGTAAATTTTCTCAAAATTTAAAAAAAGAGAGAGAGTATGATGAAACTATAGGACATGATAGCAGCACTCAAGAAAAATAGCTGCCTAATTTCAAATTTTTTTTTTTTGCCAGCTTAATAAAAAATAAAATAAAAATACTTTTTACACAAATCAGATTGCACATTTTCTTTTTCCTTTGTTTCATAGATACTTTGAAGCAATCGGAAGCTCTATTTGCTCTTCAGACACATTGAGCCCAAATAAGAAACGTTTTTACCGAAAAATGCTAACCTAATCTTAAAACAAGTTTTCAAAGATGGTTCGTAAAATTCTAAAAATAAAAACTATTGAAATGTCAGAAAACGTATCTATTTTTACAGTGCTCTTAGTAAAATACATTCATTGAATGATTGTTGAGATTAATTTATTTTATATACTTTGGACCCTTCATCACATTATCAGACTGTTTTACGTATACAAATTTACGGTATCTAAACTAAAAGAGTATCGTATATAAGCTAACAAGAAACGAAGCATTCAAGTTCAATCTGAAAGTTGAAATTGTCACACGGATTGAGAAAAAGGAAATTTTATAACTATTCTTTTTAAATCTGTTATGGTTGCTTCAGCACATAATTTCTCTTGAAATACACCCATTCTTCGCACATAAAATTTCAATTTTTTTAGATACAGGTATAAAAATGGAAACAATTTTGATGAATTTTTAATGTTCGGGAACGAAATGCTTCTCTGTTCTACGTTTATTTTTCTCTTTCATGTATTTAAGGATACTATTGCCAGATTCTAAAAAGGAAAAATATACCTTACACATTTTTGCAACTGTGCCTTATAAAGTCAAATTCAAGTATTCTCGTAAGTTTTAACTTAAAGTTTTTTATTGTCTTATTGAAGTATATATTTTTCTAGTTAGAAATTATACGAAGAGAAGCAATTCCACAGAAAACTTCATAAAAATTACAATTTTACACAGTTTAGACATACAATTCTACATTTAGCAATATTTTTACCTAGACCCAAAAGTATTTTTAAGAGTTGTTGAATACAGTGCAAAACTTCAGAAAACCTATTACAGTAGTTATTCAATTATTTTATGGATATCCTGAATTCTGCTGGACAAAGATCACATTATTTTGGGAAACTTTATTACATCCCCTGAACAAATTTACAGACCGAATATTAATACTTGAGAATATCTCAAGTGATTATATATAAATTAGGATATAAATATGTTATAGCTCATAAATATCACTTTACCCACCATGAAAACATATATTTTGGTTAAAATGTTTTTTAATCAGTTACTTTATGTTATATAGTTATTTCTTGAAGCAGTTCGTTTTGATGTTATATTTCGTATGTACTTACCATCTTGCCTACGAATAAATCACTACGCAATTTAATTTTTCAGTTATAATAAAGAATTTATCAACAGACGCTTTGTTTCATTTATATCAATTACTTTGTCGCAAATCACTGTAAAAAACCCCTTGAAAATATGAATTCATTATTCAATTAAGAAAGATAATTAGGAAGAGTGAAGTTAACTTCAAAATCTTTAATGCAGATTAATTTTTTCAATTTAAATAATTAGGGGGATAATAAATACTTATTATAATTTTGAGATGGGAAAATGGGTCACACATATTGTCATACATCTTTTTTTTAAGTTATTCTAAAGAAGGTGATGATTTATAAGACCTTCTAATACAAAAATAAGTTATTAAAGAAATTTTAAGCGCCATGTATATATATATATATATATATATATACTGACTGGTTTTAGAAAGATTAAACTTCACATATTTTTACGCAGGATTGTTTTTAACTCATTACGTGGCATTAATATGTCCCCAAATATTCTGTTAGGGGGTGGGAGATCGTGACAGTCAAATGAGAAATTATTAAAATACAGGTAGAAATAAAAGTTATTTGACATATTTTATTTACCCAGTTTTAAATTAATTTCAAACTTTTGGTGACACGAAATTCCACACTTTTGAACGCATCCAAATTTAACTGCTGGAAGTCCATTAAATGTTAATAACACAATCACTAGTAACTAAAAAAGCTTGTTTTCAGTTACTAATAAAATTATTAGTAAATCAAAAAGTCTGTTGGCAGTTAATGATAAAATAACCAGCAACTAAAAGAGTCTGTTGGTTGTTAATAATATAATCACTAGCAACTAAGAAGTTTGTTAGCAGTTAATAGTATAATCACCAGCGACTCAAAATTTATATTGGCAGTTAATAACATAATCACAAGTAACTCAAAAAGTCAATTTGTAGTTAATAACATATTCTCTAGCACTATAAAAGTATTTTGGCATTTAATAACTGCTAATCTAAACAAATCCTGTACTTATAAACGTAGATGAATTTTTTTTTAAATAATTAAGTATAATGGAGATTAAATGATACTAGCTACTTTGCAGAATATTTCAGAGTGCAGATTAAAAACCCCACCAATAAATCAAATGAATATGGTTGGATCTCTTTTTTTAATGTATTTTCAACATTAATATTACGTTAGTAAAATAATTGGTGTTTAGGAAGTGATATATGTTAAATTAATAACATTTTACACCGTAGATATTATTTGTAGGCAATACAGAAATAAATTACGAGCAAGTTATCTAGTTAAAATTTAAAGTTTACATCTGAGTTTCTTAAGTTTCATCGGATTGAAATGTACGGTATATGACAGAATTTAAAAACAATCGATAGCGCTCAAGTTGATTTTCAAAAGACATCGCTGCACAAAATCTAAACATTATAAAAAAGACATATTTTAATTTAATACATTTATAGCGATCAACAATCTTACATCCCCTTCACAAAAACAATAACACAACAACTGATCTTAAAAATGCGTAACTCAACTGTTAAAGTTCTACAAGTTAATTTCAAATGACTACATAAACTGTAGTTAAGTTAACACTATTCCCGTAATATGTTTTAACACATACGCTTTCTCAATAAATTAGTACAATCATGTTCCATAATGTAATAATGCAAAATTAACGCAACACAACGCAGTGCACCAAATGCACACAGACGCTTTTATATGCAACAATTTGTTTCTGATTTTCCAGATTATCGCAGCCGTACACATACATCTATATAGACGGATGAAAAACACTTCTAGTAATATATATGTATATATATTTATATTTATGTACATTTATACGTAACCATCAATAAAACAAATACTTTTAGACGCTAAGTTGTTTATCCGTAGCATCTTAAATAGATTTCACCTACCTCCCTCATACAGAGCAAAACAAAGCTCAATCACAGAAACAACATCTTCGAAGTTCCAAAAGAAATATCGAAAAAATTTTCAGTCACATTTAGACACAAATACTTACGATCTACTTAGAGTCCATTTACATAAAATTCACAACAGGGTCGAATCGAACAAAATTGTTCTTGTAAAAGTTGTGAGCCCTGTTATAATCGTACTGATATGTTCAATGCCTCGTTTCTAATTGGCGGCTTTTCGAGGTATAGTCTTAATGTAATGGTTTCAATGCTGATTCAGTTTACACTCATCTTAGCATCTCGTTTAATGCTACTCATCCAAAGATTCAGTGTTATTAGCTGATAATTATTGAATTTGGTTCCAAACACTGTGTACTTCTTTAAGTGCAAATAATTTATAAAATAAACAAATAGTGTTAGGTTTTCAGAGTAAGGATTCTTATAAAATTTATGATATTAAGCTAGTTAAAGTTTGCCATAGTAATATTTGATTGCCTTTGAATATAATTACATGAGTATAACTTTGGCACGTTTATTTTTTATGCAATAAGATAATACGTATTGATTTGTTACTATGAATACAACACTTTTATTATGTTTTGGAAGGTAAGAACGTTAAACTTTACTGTAAAGTTAAGCTTGTATATAGGGTTTCCAACTTGACATATTTCGTAATACACCGACTTATAATTTATTACAGATCATTGAATAAGTATATATAATCTGAAATAATATTAGTTTCTTTTTATATGCGATATTTTTATAACTTTAATATAATTATAAATTCTCGAGCTCCATCTCGTATTCTAGTTAATTTTTACCAAAGTCGATGTCTCGCTTATTATATTTTAAGACAATAATATTATAAGCTATCAATAAATATATTAATGTTTCAATAAATAAATATAAATAATGAAATTTAACTTGAAGTAAACTGAAACCATTTGAATTGATGCGTATAGGGTCATGGACGCATTATTCCAACATGAAAACTGCAGTTTGCTTCAACCAGTAGAATCCTTCTAAGTATATTTGAACCAATGAATGTGACGATTTAGTCATTATGTATTATGTAGGATGTAAGTAATAGTACACTACTAGAAAGTTTAATGACCCACAGAGAGCTAACGTTCTTTTTTAAAGTTCGAATATAGTAGTTGACATTAATCTAAATGAATATAAATTAAAAATTTTATTTTTATCTTTCACAATTGTGGATTCATTAAAATTATGTACTTAGTCCTATAGATGGATCATGAAGTCAATATTTTAAAAGATTTGTAACAGTGTTTGGAAGAATTCATTTAATTGTTTTATTTTTATGGGCTTATTTACATGGGGCAACCAAATATTTTTACTTTTAGTTCTTTGACTAATTTTGGATTAAAGTGCAGAGCACTTTATTTTTGTCAAGTACTTTGACATGAATCTATACCTATGAGTATGTAGATAAGCCGCCATAATAGAAACCACAGGTCAACTTAATTATATATCAGTCAACTCTTACATATATAAAGAACTTTCTTAGAGGTTTTTGGTCGGGGAACGACAGATATAACAGCAACGACAGTTCACTGAATGGAAAAATTATTCAGCTTCATCTCACTTATATTCATTCGAAAACAATATAAAGGGGGAATGTTGCTTTCAAAAGTAAGTGTTACCATCTCACACGATACATCTGAGATGAAAGGTTTAGAAAGTACATATCATGTTCATAAAGAAGGGAATCCAGAAATCGGTGAGATCACAAATTATAGATATTTATATCAGTGGGAAAAGTCCGTCTATATGACGACATTTGATTATCCTGGAGGGGAAATCAGCGCTCTCTGTTGATCTTCAATTTCATTCGGACAACTGGAAAACAGAAGAAGAATTTTGAATATCAAAACATTTCATCAGAATTTCCTACAAATTAACACTAAATTTGTAGCAAGCTTTGCGTTCTAAAGTGTATAACCTCTACAGTGTATAACCCTCTGACGCATAAATCCATCTTGAAACCTGCAGGCTTTTTGCATGACTTCTAACCGAGTTTGACCAATAGAATATTTTCGAAAGGTTCTATTTTAAGGAAGAGAGCAATATAATATTTCCAAAAGATTCTATTTTAAGGAAAGGGCCAATGAAATAGTTCCAAAAGATTCTATTTTTAGGAAAGGATCAATGAAATCGTTCCTAAAGATTCTATTTTAAGGAAAGGATCGAAGATATTTTTCCAAATTATTCTATTTTTGGGAAAGGATCAATGAAATCGTTCCTAAAAATTCTATTTTAAGGAAAGGATCGATGGTATTTTTCGAAAATATTCTATTTTAATTAAATGATCAATGAAACCTTCCAAAATATTCTATTTTAAGGAAAGAATCAATAAAATCTTTCCAAAATTTTCTATTATAAGGAAAGGATCAACGAAATCTTTCCAAATGATACTGTATACGGAAGAGAGCAGTAAAATCTTTCAAAAGGTAGAAAGGGTTGTAATCGACAGACACTAGCCTGAAGCCACTAGTATGAACACCAATTATTTCTACGTGTGCAAATGAGACAAATGACTCATATGCTTAAAGAATCCTCTATAGGAAATGGACTAAATCTCCTTTCTAAGGTAATAGACAGGCACAGACTTTGTGTCTGGAGCAGTCCTTGTGATAGGCAGACTGTAATGCTGGTTAGAAGTAGGGGCTGAAAATGGGAAAAAAAGAAGGATTTGGTGCAATTGATTCTTGAAATATTTTGTGTGCACACTCCACACATGAAATCAATCGTAGGTAATGTAAAGGCAGAATTTTGATACAGTTTTTCATATATAATTTACAGAAAAAATTCCTGCTGAAAACTGTGCACAAGAAGCTAAATGTATCAGGACATTAGGGGCAGTGTTTAAAAAGAAAATTTTTAGTTCATCTTACAATGAACTCCACTTTTGAATAAATTTATGCGGGATCAAAATTCAGGGTTTTAATTAAAAATTATATGTGTGGTTGGGAATCGTTGATCTAGATAACAAGAAGTATATGATATTGAATTTCGTTTTTCGCTCTTTTCTTCACAAAGAAAAAAAACGTTCTCCTGTGTTTTTTGTAGGTTAATGGGAGAGTTTGGATGCTAGAAGAACAGTTGAATTCGATTTGTATTGAATTATAGAAGATGATGATAAAATAATATTAAATGTAATGATCAAAAAACGAGTGTATATTGGTTATTATTTTGATTTATTTATAGATTTATGAAGAAATAAAAAAAAAAAAATTACAGCTTCATTTTAACTATGTGAAGCGAAAAAATAGTTTTATTTTCTTATTTAAGAGATTAAAACTTGATTTCTATTTTTTTGTCTTGTTTTAAAAATGTTACGATAGATGGCAGCACGAAACAAAGGTATTGTTTAAGTTCTGAAGTTCAAGAATCAAGTTTTAAGAATGTGTGAGGTGAAGATAACTTATGTGATACAGTGATAAGGGGCATGAAATCTCACAAACCATACTAATAAACAATTTATACTTAAAATATACGAATGGAAGTTTGTTGATCAAACACCCAATGAAAAAAAGGTTTCTTTTGTCTTACTTTTCCAAAAAATTCGGTCATGCCAAATTTTGAAAGATTTCCAACACTTAGTTACATGTCAAGTATGCGAATTTTATTTTTTCGTTCGGAGAAATTGTAGACTTAGAAATAAATTATTAACAGAGCTACACGGCCTTTCATGAGACAATACTTATGAATTCATTACAATGCAAAGTTTTGCATTCATCTCTGTTTGAAATCCAACCTTACAGCTTTTTTGATATTTAAAAAAATAATAATTTTCGAATAATAGTATGACATGTAGTTCATCCATAGTTTTTTAGCAGGGTGGTTTAAAATACTCTGACCAAACTTTAAAAGATGGTGGGTTTACAGAAGTAAACATTTTTTCAAAGTATCGCACTCAGACGCTAGCACAAGAATTGGTCAGAAGATGAAACGACGGATTTAGTGACGGAATTATAGTGCACCAGCCCCTACCTACAAGACGGTGTTTAGTTAGATCCAGTTTCGAACTCGCAACCCTCCGATTGTTATTCCGCGAAAGTACAAACTCGGCTACCACGGCTTCTACATAGAAATGACCAACGTATTGGTTTTAATTGAAAATGACTGCAAATTCAATTGCTTCGTTCATTTTCTACTTCAATACTTCATAAATGTTAGAAAGTAAAATAGTTATTAGAAAGTAGATAGTTAAAAAGTGTTTTATTTTTCTGAATATCAATATTTAAATAAAAATATCCTATATTTTTTAACTGGTTCACTTGCATACTGGTACCTTTAAATTGCCTTATATTAAAATTTATACTATATATAAATAAATATATATAAACATTTTTATAGCATAACGTAACTCATTTTTATCGATATACATTACATTCATAAATTCCAAAAAGCAACAAGATACGACTACCTGGTTTTAGTATGGAACTGAACTAAACTATTTCGTAATTTGTTTCAGGTATTGTATTAGTTTTAAATAACTGTGTATTAAGCAAATTATACTTTTACGATATAATCCAAAGCAAATCTATGCAATAACACTTTTTTATTTCTGACCGAATTTAACGTAATTAAAATTCGATGTACCTTATATTCCACATATGTAAGTGGACCTGGAGCTTTGTTATGCATTCGTAGTCGGCAAAAACCAGGAAAACTGAAAGAAAAATAAACATTTATGTAGTCCAATGTTACTAAAGCAATATAAATATATATTATAGTAAGTTGCATTGTTATTCATCAGGAGACGGGATCCTCGCTACCAATTTCCTTGCATTGAACTATTCGGTCATATAGATTCACAACATTGAATGTCAAAAAGGTAATAAAGGGAATTTTATTTTAACTTTCATTTATAACTCATTATATATATATATATATACAAAAAAAAAGAACCCAACAGCCGGGGTGCAATAAAGCAGGAAACACGAAACTAAAAAAACTAACCATACAAGCGCGGCGTTGAAGCTGCAGACATAGCATGGTAAGCAATATAATTTCAAGAACACAGGAATTAAAAAAAAAAAAAGTAGTAAAAAATGATAAAAAAAAATGAAGAAATGTTGGTAGATCAGGGCGGTACCATTGAGGATCCTGGCCCAGACAACATAAAATTGTGTTTTCTACATATGAGCAGCATTAGGTTGAAAAATTTGCTCAGATACTCCCCCAAACACCATTAAAAAGCAAAAAACAAAACACTAAAAAAAAAGTAGGAACAAAACGAAATCAAGGTTTAAAATAATAAATAAAATTTGAAATGAGTGCAGAAAGTATCAAAATCATATTTTCATGTAAGAAAATAAGTCCTTAAACTGTGTTTCGAAGCGAAAATTAATAAAAATTTTACTGAAGTTTGCAGATGAGGGTAAAGAACAAACTTTCTCCATTTGATAGTTGAAATGGTAACAAACAATTTCCTTCCTTTACGTGCTATTCCTTTTTTAATAGTAGAGGTATACATAATTTACTGCTCACAGACTGCTGTTAATAACTGAAGAAACGAACCAAAAAATATGCATATTCATTTCCTGATTGGTTAATAATTGTAATACGTTTTAATGGCAAGAGAATCAGAACGGATTTTTTGAGAAATTCCTTTATTAATAAGTATGTGAGCGAACATTTTTTGCTCTCAAATGTTTCCCCCTAAACAGATTAATTTAAAACCTCTAGCAGTATCTGACATGGGTTCTGGTTTAAGTTTATCGTTCGGAGCGGAAAGCAATAGTGGTCAGGGCAAAAATATCCATGGGGATGGGTATTCCTGCTTTTTCGTAAAACAGCCTTATCCTAACGAGCTTTCACACCTACTCAAAAATTGACAAGACGCAATATCAACAGCCTTCTCGTGGGATCCACAAAATAGGATTTTAACATGTTTACTTGGCGTGCTCCTTAAATTGTAATGTACACCCGTAAGGAGATAAAAAGTAGAGTGAATAATGGTAACCCTTTTTTTGTGCCCAACATCATGTGACCAAAACTAGTAGTAACGTGACCCATAGACTACTTTCGTCTGTCGTCGATAAGGAACAAAGATTCATTATTGCAATTGGTTTATCATTATCATCATTATTATATTGGTGCAGGGGACGGGAGTAGACACCCATCCATTAATTCATAGATCTGATTGGTCAGCGGGACAGATTGGTAGATTTTGGAGATGTCACTATTTTCTTCGCTGTTCTATAGAGATGCGTATTCACTCATATACCCTTCCATAAGATGTTATGTCACCAAACGAGGCGATAAAACACCAAATGGGTATACCAAATGGGTGAGTCAATTTTTAACTGAGCTGTCACGTGACTACTAGTCGTCATGTTGATCACAATTTTTGAATGAATCTTCTCAATAGGAATGCTGAGCCTAGTTATATATCACGTCTTCGGCTAAACTCTCTTTATCTGCCACTTTTTGAAACAGCGCCAACGCATACAATTATGCATCTTACTTGTTTATAACGAATACACAGTTTCGTTAGATGGGATGCAATGCATCTTTCTGTATACTTCTATGTGATTGAAATAGTTTACCCACCTTCCATATATATCCTTAAGCTCCTGTTCTTGGACGAAGTGCCCGAGGTTGGCGACAAAAAGTGTCGAGCATTGCGGAGGCTGCGGCTGGGTTGGTGGTGGCGTCGAATTTGGCGCAGCAGTGCTGGCATGGTTGGCGACGAAATGGGGTGGCGGCGGCATCTGAGACGGGTGGTGCATGGCAGCGTGCGGAATGGGATGCGGTACGGTGAGGGGCGGCTAGGGACACACACACAGCCAAACATCAGCCACTTATTCAGAGACATTCATACTTGGTTATGCAAATTAAAAACAAACTAATATAAAAAAGGTATAAAGCAGGACCTGCATCCTAAAGCAAACTACAGCAATCTAAACTACTACTTTGCCGTGCTAGTTGAAAAGGTAGTAACTCCAAGCCTGGTCCTTGCCATAGAAAAGTTATACAAGTAGAGTGAGCAATGTTAACCTTTTTATGCGACCAGAATCATGTGACCAAAACTAGTAGTAACCTTTCCCTAAGACTAATTTCGTCTGTCGGGAGGAAACGAATCATCATCATTGTGATTAGTTCATGGGACGGGAGATGATGATTGGTCCGAGTGACATACTGAACTTCGGCGATTTCTCTGTTTCGTCGCCAAATGAGGTGGTAAGACGCCAAATTGTTCAAGCATTAAATTTATTACATAGCTGTCACGTGACAACTAGTCGATATTTGGTCACACGTTTGAAGTTCTTCTGAATACCAATGCTCAGTCTACTAATATTTCACGGCATTGGTCCTTGCAAGTTAACGGTAGTTATACATAGCGTATGAGAGTGTTTTCTGTAAAGCTAAGTATAGAGGGCGCTCATGTTTTGTAGTTTGTGTTGTAATTTAGCGTGTTGCTCGAATGCGATTTCAGTATGTCTATCAGAATAAATCATAAAAATTAACGCCATCAGAACGACGATAAGACAAATTAGTTATTTTCTTGAAGTAGTTAACTTCTTCCGTAGCATCACAGATAACAGTATGATTGGCAAAACAAATACTGAGATTGAGTGTGGTCTAACTGCTTTAAAGCGTTATTAAAAGCATCATGTACATTTATACGAGGATTTTTCGTAATCGATAACTCAAAAGTCAAAACTCGGCGATACCGTCTTCTTTATTACATTGGCAGTTCCTTGGGCAGTTTCATAGAGTAAAATAGATAGTACTAGGCTTAAATTTCAGTGGATATGTTTAAAAGGAGTACTTTTATGTTTCAAAAGCTTGTATAGATATGATTGAATAGATATTAATGTGGTGTATGCGGTTATTCAGAGAGTGAGAGAGAAATTTTCTTATTAAACATAAAAGTTTAGAGGTAAGTTTTAGAAATAAAATCATTGATATATTAGTACATGAGCCGTTATTTTTGAAAGTAGTAAAAGTCCACTTTGAAAAAAATGAGTTTATTTTTTTAAACTATTTTAATAATTATTATTGCATAGTAAAATTTAACAGGTTTATAATGTTAATAACATCATCCAAATTGAGCAACGTTTGCCAATAAAATTAATTTGAACGCAAACCTTTAAATATCTCGATGTATGAAAAATGGACTTGTACCACTTTGAACAATAACGGATCATGTATTGAGTTTAATATTAGCGTAATGTGTATTGAAAAAATCAGAAGTTTTTCAACTTGCGGACTGAGAAATGCAATGATACAATCAAAATATTATTTAAGCTTTTCTTTAACTTTTAATTCCTAAATTATATTTAGATGCAAACACAAACAAAAAAAACGGAACACTACTGCATCTCATTCCAGATGCTTTTTCGATATTTACAGCACGAGCTTAGTGATATTTCTCAAACAGAGATCGTAAAATGCAACTATGGTGGTTTTAATTATGCAAAATACTGGAGAATACAATTAAAATAATTCGATTTGATAAAAAAATATATAAAAAGATGTTTCTGGAATAGCATATTATAAAAATAACAGTATAATAGTTATTTAATCAACTAAATATACGTATTTAAGTACATCTAGGATGATTTTAACATACATTTCACTCGCCTAATAATTTACGAGAATTAAGGTATTTACTTAAGTTGGCAAAATAATCATGAATAGAGACGGGGTTGCAATAATAATTAATTCTGGATTACAAAATCATTGTTGCAGTGGCAATTAATTCTGGATTACAGTACCGCGTTTAAAATTAGAATTAATTCTGGATCACATACATATGTGGGCAAGTAAGTGCTATGTATACCTAATTGCAGATGAAGCTAAACTTTGAGTTTACTACCTTTCTGCTGGAGCCAATTTGATGCAGTGATTAGATGCATATATCTACTCTTGCATCTAAGAGTACCTCTAAGCAAGCAGATAAGCTTTTGAAAGCAGCTGATAGAAATATATGCATCAAAGATATCCATATGTATGAATTCAGAGTTATGGTCATGGAAATTGCATCATTTCTGTATGTAGCAATACCAACATGAGTTTACATGGCTTTTACTAAATATGTAGAGATGCATGGGCTTGTGGACACTTAAAATTGAAATAAATATTAATTTCTTAATTCTCTCACATACGTGTGTGTGGTATAAATATGATAGTACGATTTTGATCACTTTTGAGCTAATGAAGATTTCATTTATAGGTAAGTGAGGTACAGATGACGCACTGGATAAGAAGACTCAGTTGTTATTACTCGAATACTAAATGTGTGATTGTTAAAATTATTTGACCCTTGTATTTTAGTAGCTTCAGAAAATTTAGGGGTGGAGCTTTGTGTATTTATTTATGTCACAGCTCTTATAAAAACATATCAGTCATGGGGTAATTTTAAAACTGAATACGACTTTATCATATCTTTAAGAGTCTATTTTAGTTATTTGTTGCTGTTGAGGATTAAAGGTGCGTTTTTAGAAGTAAACTGTGTTATACTGACCATATTACCATTTTCCTTCTCAAATGAATGAGTGCGCCATCTTTTCCCGACATTTGGGATAGATGGCGCGCTTATTGTCAGGGTAAGGTAACGCACTGGTGTGAAACACGTAGTAGAGCATTCTGTCGTCATTCTACTGTTCTTGGCAACATATTTTGTAAGACTTCTGTAAACGTATTTCGAACTTACAAAATAATTCACTTCTTTATTTTGTGTTAAATCGATCTAATCATATCACCAGTCTATTCACTGTAATATAACGTTTTATAGAGGGCTATGTGGCGAATTTAGAGTACGAGAAGAGACACAATACCTTGACAAATAAACATGAATATTTTGTTAAGGGTTCATTAGGACCAAGTGGAAAGACAAATCAGTGCTCTCTCTTTCTCTTGTCTCGCAAATGGGTTTTAGTGTCGGAATTTGAGTGTATGATCAACTGATTCGCCTTTTTTGTTTTCTATTAAGGTGTCCTAGGAGGAAACGGAAAATGACTTATTCATAACCTAAAAAATATTTAGAAACAGCATGGCCCAGAAGAAAAGACAATTGGGACGCTTCCGTTCTAGTTTGTAGAAAGCTTGGGTATTAAACACCTATTTACACCCAAGAGCTATAATCAAAGAAAAGGGCAATTACAGTCAGTATGGGTTATATGGTCAGCTCAGCGGTCCAGAAAAATACGACCATATAAGCGGAGGGACCATATATGCGGAACAATATTAAACTATTTAATTATGGCAGGATTATATTAACCTATCAGAATATAGTGCTTATACACAAATAAATAAACTTTTAAGAACACTTTTAAAATTAATTCTACTAAATGGGTTCTCTGGAGCGACGAATCAAGGTTCACTCTCTTCCGTTCGGATGGTAGGGTCTGGTGTATGCCTGGAGAACGCCTCCTGCCAGAATGCATTGTGCCCATAGTAAAATTCGGCGGAGGAGGAATTAAGGTCTGGGGGTGTTTCTTCTGGTGAGGACTGGGACCTTGGTCCATATTCATGGTAAGTTCCTTGCCAAAGCCTACTGCACTACACGGTTAAGCGATCCTTACTTTTCTTTCATCCTACACATTTTCACCTTTGAAACAAAGAGTTCTGTCTGGCAAGATGCGATAAAAAAGTCCGCATTCATCCACGTTGAAGACGTTGGCAGATTCATATCTTTCGAGGACTTTTTTATTCTGGTAATTCCCTGTGTTGCTCTCCGCCTCAAGAAATGTTACAATTACTATTTTTCAACAACAAAAAAACAACAACCAGATAACCTCATTGAAAAGATTAAAAGCCGACCATATAACCAGAAAAATAAAATGACTATATAAGCGGTGCACTTTAACGCATGTTTTCCTATTAAGTTTGACGGGACTTTAGAAAACTGACCATATAAGCTGGGTGACCTTATAACAGGGTGACCCTATAGCCGGTACTGACTGTATAATAACTTAGAATGAGTCTAGGACCCATGAAAAGTCTTATGATGTGAGCTCTAACCGATGTACTTATTGATAGGAAGATTATAGTTGTGCTAAAAGAAGGCAATATTGTATTGGATGTGTAAACTGAAAACTGTGACTCCATGAAAATTGCACCTTATATCGAAAAAATAGTTACGGTCGTGAAAAAAATTGCTAGAAAACGACATTGAGGACTAAAAAATGTCTATTTATTCATAATTTTATTCAAATTTATTTAATTTGTTCATGGTTGGAGTTTTAAAAGAGCGCAATCCTCTATTAACATAGAGATGACGCTATGACATGATTTTCAAAAGCTGCTTAGAACAGTTATTTTAATATTTGACGAACATTACTTATGTTGTTCGATAATAAAGAACGTTCTTTTGAATTTAAAACAAATAGTTCTCTTATTTTTTTTGTTTCTTGAACCAACAGAGCTGTTATTCTTGAAAGCGAGACATCCCTCCATCACTTACCTATATATGTGTTTTATACAAACATTTGTATAGGTGAACTATCAAACAAAGTTATAAACTGAAATAAGTAATACCGCTCTGTCTTTGTAGGTATTATTTAATCTATTTTAAAAAGTATTTGCATAGTTTGGCTTCGTGACATAGGTTATACTGGTGTGCAAAACTTAAGGAACACTTTTATTTTAACCGGTTACAACCTAAACATTAAACGAGATAGACTATGGCTATTTACATAGCTGAAGGATATTCGGTAGAAGACTGGTACATATTCAAATTTCGAATTTTCCTGTAAGAAAACGGGCTGCAGATCCGGCATTAATGATCAAGGTGATCAAACAGCTTACAAAATACCATCTCCTCTTTTTTTCAAAGTTCTTATGTCTCATTTAACCTCATTAATTTTTTTATCTCATTTTTTTCCTTTTCCTGTTTCATTTAACCTGAACGTTGAGGCAGATAGACAATTGTTACCACTAAAATTTCGTTTACACCAGCGGCATGGTTTAGATCTGTGTACGGTGAATGTTATCCCCCTTTCGAGTGACCGCTCCAGTAATATCTCTCTCAAGACAAACGACGCGCTTGTAGTATTCACTCAATAGATGGCGCTACACTCTGCCACACAATACTATGAAAGGAAAGCGTCAGACCTAAATGTGCCACTCAAGGCTCTATCACTCAAGTTAGGTAATTAGGTAAGGGTTGTCGGAGATGCAGGCGAAAGAGCTGTTCTGTGAGACGATTGAAAAAATCCAAGCGCAGGAGCGTAAAGGTCAAACCAGTGCCGTATCACACTTTAGTCGACAGACTTTTTGTTATTGTTCGAGTCTGTGGTTCTTGTCACCATTTAGTTTTTACTCATCGTTTGGTAATTTTCGACGTGCTTTTCACATCATTTCCCATCACCTAGGTTCCGTTACTTACTCTTCAAAATAGCAGCTGAAAGCTTTATTGTTCCTTAAGTTTTGCAAGCCACTGTACTTACTGCTCCACAAAGATTAATCAGATCTGGATCTCTTCCTTTATCCATTGCTATTCAATAAATTATATTAACCTTCAAATCCATACATTTTTTTAATGATAAAATATTAAAAAATGTGGGTGTAATTAAAAAAATTAATTTATTTGAAGTATGAAAAACGTGTGTTAGTAGTTGGCAAATTATTACGATGGACGTATTTAACTCTGATGAGTATGTATATGATGTAGGTAAGAGGTTGAAATTACGTCGTACTGGAGCAACACAACGGGTTATTGGAAGGTATGTAGTTGGATTTATGTCGCATTTGAGCAACACAATGGGCTATTGACCACAGTCCGGGATCAATCCCTAATGGAAAGATCTGAGAACAACACCTCGTAATTTTGAACCACGGTCAGGTGGCAGTCAACGGGCTTTTGGCGACGAGTTGGTTTTTGAATGTGAAGAAATATTTACACGTCAAGCCAATAAATATTAAAAATAAAAATATAGTATCGGAAAGCACTGCATTTGCATTTTTTATACTGCATAGTGACAGAAACATTGAAATATTGATAAGCATTGTGAGCAAACAATGTTTCGTTGAGGCAGACTGGAATAGAAAGGTACTAGTCCAACTTGTTCTGCATGCTCTTGCATTGAAAACACCTTTTGGGAAATGTGTAATCATTAGTCATTATACTATGCGTATTTCATACTCAATAACTATGGAAAATCTACAACTACAAACAGGAAAATATCTGGATTGATATTACAGTAATTATTAAAGGTTCAAAACATGCTAGTTAGAAGCGAGTGAGTCACAATGGGAATTACTTGTATTTACTTAATAGGTATATTCAAGACGTTCTGAGAGCGCTGTGATCTGAACTATTCTTACCGTTCAGATACTGTAAAGCTTACGGCAACAATGGACTAACCCACATTTTGTAAAAATGGAGAAAATGGTTCAGCCACTGCGGGCTTTGGGCATCATTGAAAGCAACCATACGGCAACTGTGGGCTAACCAACACTTTATAAAGTTGGAGAAAATGAACCTTTCAGTCACTGGGGGCATCATTGAAAGCAACCGTACCGCAACTGTGGACTAACCCACGTTTTGTAAAAATGGAGAAAATGAGCAGTTCAGTCAATGGGGAACATCGAAAGCAATCGTACGGCAACTGTAGATTAACCAACACTTTGCAACAATGAAGAAAATGAACTGTCTAGCCACTGGGGGACATCACTGAAATCAATAGAGGATCGTACTTCAACTATGGACTAAACCATAATTTGTAAATAAGTAGGAAATAAACAGGTGCAGTCATTGAAGAGAGGCTATTCCGGACAGACATTTGGTTAGTGCTTGGTTAATCTAACCTCTGGGATTGACCAAACAGCAACGGTGCTCGATCGCTCATCCATTTCACCAATGTAACATTTGTGGGTTCGTCCATTGTTCCAGAACAGCTTTGTTTTCCTAGCCGCAGCCACCGCAGATATTTTTGAGGGTATCTTAAAAGGGAACTACACTGATTTATATTTATACCAGTGATGGTTTTAACAATTCTTAAGCCAAACAAACTTGTTTGGGACAGAAAAATCTCACTAACGATTTAGCTACCTACTGACGAGTAATTGACTACCAATTCACATTCAATAATACATACAGACAAAAATACTAGAAAAAATACAAGTATTTAAGAAAGATTTAAAGTAATCGCATGGACTGAATAAAGCAGAGTTTAACACGTTTTATATACAAAATTACGTAAAGATAAAGAAAATTACGTATTTGATAGATCGAAACGCATTTTATTTCCTTGGATTAAATTTACAAGTGTATCAGTGTTCCTAAATTGTATTTGCAACTCAAAATATTTCACTTTTATTTTCATCCCAGCTCTTGGCTTAAGTAGTTAAATAGAATCTTAAATAATCAGTTTGACCTCTACCAACAGTAAAAGAGTATTTGAATTTTAACTGCGAAAAAAAAAATGAATAAATGTTAAGTCTATTATCCTAGTTAGAAAGGGTTCATGAATTTTAGAACAGAAGCGGACATAAGTTGATTTATTATTTATTCAGTACAGGAAGTTGTATTTTTATGCTGGAAGTTATTGGCATTTGAAGTTTCAATGGACTATGTAGGCGGTATATAATTCCTTCAAAATATCATTAAATTGTTTATAAGACTATTCCATTCGTCTCGATTTCATCGAGATTCGTTAAAGAATACCTAAACAACTATCAAACTATTTTTGTATTATTTAATGATTATGTCTGTGTATCCCATCGTTCAGTACTTTCTAAAACAAAATGTTGCACGCTTGAAATAATTCTGCATTTGAAAAATACCTATTCTGAGCTTTGTCTGCAAATAGTTATCTCCCGTTTTTAAAACAAATGGAATATATAAATACACATATAATGCATTTTAATGGTTAAGTAACTATTCTAAACAGAGCCGTGAACTTACTGGCAATTGGGCATGAAGAGCAGGGTGTACAATAGCCGCCGAGTGTAGAGCTGTAGATACTGGCACTTCAGTATACGACAGAGGGTGATGAGGCCAACCATCCGGCACTGCAGGCAATAAGGCCCCCATCTCTTCTGAAAAGAATCGATACAATGATATCGGATTTAAAACAATATCGATCACTTCTTGTGTCAACTTTTGGATACTAAAAGTATGCTTCGTTGAAAAATGGTGGGGGTAAATTAATTGAAGATTTCAGATTCACCGTACAAACGCTTTGAGAGTTGATCGTGACAAAAACTTAATTTCCGTATTTTTAGTAATTTAAATTAATAAAAAATATTAATTAAATTATTTCAAATATAAATTAGGATTTGAGTAATTTAAATGATAAAAAAATAATAATTTCAAATAAAAATTAGTATTTGAGTAATTTAAGTGATTAAAAAAATAATAATTTCAAATAAAAATTGTGATTTGAATCATTTAAAATTTATTTTTCGCAAAATTTACTTAGCTTATCGTGGCCTGGTAAATAAATTATTTTTATAAGATAAGCGAGGGCCATATCCAACAAATTTACTTGCAAATACTTTTCCATTATTTTAAAGCTTATATACTGATGTAAGTATTCGCTATCATAATCTTGCAGCGTAGTACATTAATTTGGCATGTTGTCAAGCATAGAAGTACATTTAAATTAGTTATCAACCGACTATTCAAATCTTGAAGTCCAATAATTGTGTATATATATATATATATATATATATATATATAAATCTCGTTAGGCCAAGATCAATTTGGTTTTGATTTTTGTTGGCACCATACTTCATTTTGATCACCAGAATTTATATATGTTGCGACAATAACACCTTCAATGCGAGATTTTTGAACACCCAAATGATTCAAAGTTCCGTATCTTTTATTTATATTGAAATCAGACTCTTTAGACCTGTGTTACTTTTAAAATATCGCGTCATTCGGATTTTGAAGCAAGCAATAACAACAACATGAGCTTATGTAGAAACAAAGTTTATAAGAAATTATTAGTGTACCAGACACTAGCACATGCTCTAAACAGGGGTTGCCTATATCTTAATTTCGAGTTAAAAGGTTTTTATATTTACTCGCAGATTGATCACTGACTTTTGCCACAATGATGTTATTCAGGCATTTTGGACCTGAGCTTTTCGACACATTAAAGTATTCTTCTCAGAATACGTGCAATACATAATATTTATTTCCATCAATGCTTTAGAAACAATAATGACAAATTCCAAGACAACCCCTCTCAGATCCGGGTCAGATGTGGTCGCGAAACTCTGCTCTAGATGGATAAAGAGACGAAAGTTTTCCTACCCTACTTAAATTAACCCTCTTAGAGGTTATCTTCACGTCGAAAACTGCCCTGTCGTGATCAACCTCTGATGCAAACACCTGTTTTAAACTGTTACCAGCTCTGGACAAGAGTCAAGTTGTTTATCCTACTTGGATCTTCATTCTCCTATCAGCAATAGGGCAGTTTTGTCTAAACGAAATATCTCGTCCTTCGCAATATTGACCAGATCTCAGACGACATATCTCGTCGAAGGACTTGGAGGGTTAAAAACATTTAAAATATGGTCCCAGAAAAGGTGTCTTGTGTAAGAGTGAGGTTAGGGGTCATTTTTTCTCTGGAACTTTTGGGGTTGTTGACCCTCCACACAAATTCGTACTTTCATCGAATCTATAGAGTTTATTTGACCTCTTATAACTAAGAGAGAGAGAATTCGGTTGTATCTACCCAGCGAAACTGCATTTATTAAATTTGTTCAATGCTGCCATTCTTGAGTTTTCACGTATTCGGTGATGACTTCGAGAAATTAGCATTCAGATTGCTCATCTTGCCTTCCGGGACAAACGGGGAAATAGGGGTCACTACCAAATTACTTATTAATTCAATTCTTATACACTTTCGAATCATACCTGATTTATGTTTCAAGGAAAAGAACTCACTCAGATCAAAAGTTTTTTACATTAGGTTTGTATGGTAATTTGGTAATTTTTAATTAACGTCGTACTAGAGCAACACAACGGACTATTGACTAAGGTCTGGGATCAATCTACTAAGGAACAGATCCGAGGACAATACCACGTAGTTTTGAACCACGGTCAGATGACTAGGTTTGTATGTAGTAAAAAATATCATTATAAAAAATGTTTTTATATTTCTATGTAAAAGTGATAAAGAGAGAAGCAAAAAGGTATGGACTTGTCTAAACACATTTCTCTTAACAATCAAGAGTAACTTTCGAAGAGTTTCTCTATTTTCCTCAATGATAGTATCGTCCCATAAGGGCAAGTAATTCGGGATCGACACCAAACACAAAGGGAAAACACAAATTAATGAATCAAATCTATCAATCTCGTTTTTAGGACATACGAAGCCAGCAGTCATCAACCAAACCAAGGATGTATCTGAATGGACAATGAGACGAAAATCGTTCTTACCTCACCCCAAAAATTAAAAACATCTGACTTTTGATCTGAGCAAAAGGCCCACACATAATATAATTCCACTTCATTCACAAAAAGCCCTTTTTTTAGTAAGGTTATGAGGTTAAAAATTTCATGAAAGCAAAACCTTTTATTTTTCTATGTTAAAGAAAAAATATAAAAAGAGAGAAACAAAAGAAATTAATTTATCTGAATACATTTCTCTTAACATTTAAACTAAACTACGTATGTATGTATATATATATATATATAACAAACTTCCACCCCACGACAACGTTAGGACTTTTGAGGCCACTACAGAGTTAACGTGCACCAGCCCTCATTACACACAGCGATATTTGGTTGAATTCGAACTTGCAACCCTCCTGAAACTATTCGGAAGTAACTCCTCGTGATACTTAACCTTTAGACTATATATATATATATATATATATATATATATATATATATATATATATATATATATATAGCACAAGTCTAAATTCCTCTTTGGTGAGATTCTTATAATTTTCAAGTGCAACTGCTGTATCAGCCATAGTCTAAAGGTTAAGTATCACGAAGAGTTACTTCCGAATAGTTTCAGGAGGGTTGCAAGTTCGAATTCAACCAAATATCGCTGTGTGTAATGAGGGCTGGTGCACGTTAACTCTGTAGTGGCCTCAAAAGTCCTAACGTTGTCGTGGGGTGGAAGTTTGGAAAGTGGGTGCCAGCTCAGGTGTGACCTTTTCATATTGACCTTGGTACAAAATTACGTGGTGTTTTCCTCGGATCTGTCCATTTGATGTTCATCCTAGACCCGTTGTGTTACTCCACTCTGACGTTAACTAAATATCCACCTATCCAATAGTTTCCTTATTTTTCTCATTTAGATTATAGCCCAGTAAAGTCAAGTAACTCGAGATTGACTGCAAATACAGAAACAACGTACCCAAATGAATTAATCGTACTTATCAATCTCATTCTAAAGACGTTCTTTCCCTTTGAGGGTCGACCCCGGACCGTCGCCAATAGCCCGTTGTGTTGCTTAGGTTAATTAAATACTTGCCTATATCCAATAGTTTCCCTATTTTTCTCATTAAGGTATTACCTAGTAAAGGCAAATAACTCGAGCTTGACAGCAAACATAGAAACAACGTACCCAAATGAAGTAATCGAAATTATCAATATCATTCTAAAGGGGGTCGACCCCGGACCGTCACCAATAGCCCTTTGTGTTGCTTAGGTTAATTAAAGGCCTACAATATCCAATAGTTTCCCTATTTTTCTCATTTAGGGCAACGCCTAGTAAAGGCAAATAACTCGAGCTTGACAGCAAACATAGAAACAACGTACCCAAATGAATTAATCGAAATTATCAATATCATTCTAAAGGGGGTCGACCCCGGACCGTCACCAATAGCCCTTTGGGTTGCTTAGGTTAATTAAATACCTACCTATATGCAATAGTTTCCCTATTTTTCTCATTTAGGGTATCGCCTAGTAAAGTCAAATAATACGAGATTGACAGCAAACACATAAAGTACCCAAATGAATTAATCGTAACTATCAATATCATTCTAAAGGGGGTCGACCCCGAACCGTCGCCAATAGCCCGTTGTGTTTCTCATGTTAATTAAATGCCTACCTACCTCCTTTTTAAGACGTACGAAGTCATCAGTAGCAAAGCAAACCGAAGTCGGAAATTAGCCTTTCTGTTTCATCGCGCTCTCCCCTCGCACCATTGTGCAGATCTCCAAAACAGCTGCCGGAATGACTTCCCATTACAACCTTCCCCCTTTCGTATTAAAATACAAAATAGAGCCTCCCGCAAGTGAAAAGAAAGAGCACTTCGGGAAGGAAACGCATTTGTTGCTGATGGATGCATCCTGGTCGGTACGTTATAAATCCCTCGCTCTGTCGACGTTGTCCCAACTCCATATTTCCTGCTACAATGTCCAAGGCGCAGATCTGTAGCCCGAGGCCCAGTCTGATCGATGGATGGAAGAGCAAGCAGGGACATGCTCTATCTTTCACTTTGGCAGAAGGGAAGAGCTCTCTCGCCTAGGTCTACCAGAGAGATACCAAGATGAGTTTCACTCTCTTAAGCCCATTAGATCAGCGGACTAAGTACAGATACCTGAAGCTTTTGACCACTAGTTTTAATGGACACCTGCGATTCCTCTCACCTCAGATTATCGGGATCGGTCAAACTTGACTGCTAAATCATAGGACTCTCTCTCAATCGGAGGAATAGAGAGGGAGAACACCACTTTTCGACTGATTACTGTCATAAATCAACTTACAGGTGATTATTGAAAACCCGGGGACTATCGCTCATTCCGGGTGAAGGCTCCGTGGAGGTTAATAACGTTAAATGCTTTCTCTAAAGATTAACTGTTTAAAAGTTGGGTGCGAAAGTAAGGAGGCAGTTGCAGAGCTTACTGGTCACTCGTGGATGCAATTTTCATAAAGCAACGAGCAGTTAGTTTCTTGGATGTTCTCTTCTTACGGATAGAACATTCAAGAAACTAACTGTTACTTTCGTTATGAAAATTGTATTGATTTGTGGAAAATTGTGTTGATTCTCAACTTCTTATGAAAATTTAAAATAATATTGTAATAAACACACTAAATTCTGAATATAGTTTTGATAATTAGCAAAACTCGGAACTCTACTGTTAAATTATTGTTAACAGTTATAACGCATAGAGTTACAAGTTTAGCAAATTAGCATGACGATATGTTGTCCTTTTTTTCTGCTACTATTCATTATTTTCCGGCCATCCATATTCTATGTGATTCCAAATAATAACATTAAAAGCTTTCTCTAGATATTAACTGTTATAAGTTGGGTTCAAAAGTAGAAGGTGTAGTTGCAGATCTTACGGATAAGTCGTTGCTCCGCTTTTCATGAAGTTTCTTTTGAATGTTCTCATCTTATGGAAAATTGTGCTGATTCTAAATCTCGTATGAAAAATTAAAATTGTATAATATTATCACGGCCTTCTGAGTACTTTGTCAATTTTCTTTGCTAATATTCAAACTTATTTTCCGGCTATTCTTTATTCCTTGTGACTAAGGTTAACAACATTAATTGCTTTCTCTAAAGATTAACTGTTTAAAAGCTGAGAGGCAGTTGCAGAGGTTACGGGACAGTCGTTGATGCAATTTTCATAATGAGCAATTAGTATCTTGAATGTTCTCTCCTTATGGTAATCGAATTGATTCTAAAATCCTTATGAAAAGTAAAATAATATTTTAATAATATTATAATGTTATCACTGCGTTTTAAATATATATGGTGTCATAATTATTTTCTGGCCATCCTAATTCCATGTGAATCCGGATAGTTATAACATTAGATGCTTTCTCTGAAGATTAAATGTTCAAATAATGGGTGCAACAGTAGGAAAGCAGCTTTAGAGCTTAGGGGTCAGAGGTTGATATAATTTTTATAAAGCAACGAAGAGCTAGGGTTTCTCGAATGTTCTCTCCTTTTGGAAAATTGTGTTGACTCTCAACTTTCGAAAAATTAAAATAATATTATAATAATATCGCTGCTTTCTGAATGCACTGTCGATTTTATCCACCGATATTCAGAATTATTTTACTGCCATGTTTATTCTATGTGAACACCTTGGATATTAGAAACATAAAATGCTTTCTCTAAAATCTGACTGCTTAAAAGTTGGGTGTGAAAATTAGGAGGCAGAGGCCGAACTTTCAATTACTCGTGCAATTTTAACTAGTAACTAGCAGCTAGTTTCTTCGATATTCTCTCATAAAATTATGCGTATTTTCAATTTACATTTGAAGTAATTTAAAAACAATTTCATAATGATGTCATTGCTGTTTAAATAAGTTATCTATTTCACTTCCTTTATTTCTGCTAGGAAAACTTATAATATAATATTAAAATAAGTTTTATCTTAAATGAGAAATTTAAAACATTTGAAACTTCGCACGGCCGGAGAAAAATTAAAAGATGCACTAATTATCACTAAATAATTTACTATTCTTGAATTTGTGAGAACATTTCGGAGTTTCGAGTTTGCGCCCATTATTTTCTATGATTTATTTGGTTGCTAAATTTGTCTATGCATTTTAACTTTCAAACAATTACTCTTAAATTAATATAAGGTATGCATTATATTTAGAAAAGTTAAAAATAAGGCTAAAATTAGGAAACATGCTTACATGATGTTTTTTATGTCACTCTACATACATGTATTGTTACTTGGGGACTAATTAAGTACGATCTATCTTTAAAGTTTAAAAACAATTAACGACACACTTTTCATTTTTTCCTACCTATGAAAACACACTCGTTAAAGAAATTATAATTTATTTGATTGGTTGAACACTTTCTCGTTCTGGAGTAGATAGCCAATCATCCCTCTGAAGGGCTCACACGTATATATCCGTTCTGTACCGTGCAGTCTTCTCTGCATAAATAACCTGTTTTGACCTTCTTGACCAATTGAATTTTTTTTTAGGATTATTTCAACTAGTTAGATGATTACATAGACATTAAATGGGAGAGGGGTGTTTTTAACAAGTCAAAGAAGTTAAACTTTAAATAGAAAAGTTATACCATTCACCCTCCAAGTAGTTTCGACCCTGCATATCATCTATCGACATGAACAATTTTGCTAATGACGAGTATCTCGTCTATCAATATCTGACCAATTTTGCTAATGAGTGTATATTAAAGAGCTATCTCGTAAACAAGATTTTGCCGATTTTTCGATGATGGTCAAGATTTGGTCAATTTTTGTCTAATGACGAGGTGTCTCGACCATTAAGTTCTGGTCATTTTTGCTAATAACCAGACCCCCTCCTCGAGACAACCATCAGAAGGGTTAATGTGAGCAGAACAGCAGTTTGTCCCACAAGTACTCGATCGGATTGAGATCAGGGCACTGAGCAGTCCAGTCAAGCAAATTCATCTCATTTTCTGGAAACCAGTCCATCACACGTTTTGTAGTATGACATGGAACTCGATCCTATTGGAAGAAACAGCCATCATGGCCGTAGTATTGCCATAGTGAAGGCAAGGCCGAATTATCCAGAACGTCGAGGTACACGTCAGCGTTCATGGTACCAGGTACATAAAGCAATGGGACGTGTCCTAACCAAGAACAAACAACCCCACACTAAAATGGATCCTCTTCCGAATTTCTGCAGTGTCCAAATTCTTTTGTCCATGTAGTGTATATCGTAATCAAGATATTGTTGATATTTTTATGCCAAAATCTGGTCAGTTTTCGTCTAGACGAGATATCTTTCCCATTAAGGTAATTTTTGCTCATAACCAGACCCCTCTTTGAGGCAACCACCAGTAGGGTTAATGTGAGCAGAACAGCAGGTTAAGGAATAATATCTGATTTATCCTCAACAAGTGCACATATTATAAACACATACTTAGTTCGCATTGTCATTAGATTAGAAGTTTCTTCATATTTTTTAACCATCTCTATTTTGATCCATCATATGTTTATAATGCCATATATATTTTCTTTAATACCACACTCAATGCTCTCGTACCTCCCTCTTCTGGTAAATAATTTTTTTTAATGATGCATAAACTTTCTTTCCATGCGCTATAAAACGCATGTGCTGCTTTGTACAGTAGGGAACATTACAATTGAAAAAGAGAATGGAAGGGTAAGAATAAAGTAAGTGCATGCCAAACTTTACAAACGTACCCCAAATAGAAACGCTCTCTTAATGATGATAGAAAGTTACGTTTTCGAATACGAAAATACAGTACCAAGTTGCAGGGGAAAGTCTGAAGTAACAAAAGCGTATGTTTAACTATTGTATTTTATTTTGTAATTGGAGATACGGTTGCAAAATAAGGGGGCATACTTGGGTTATAAATATTTTAAAGCACGGGATTTCAGAACTTGGGAAGAACATCGGAAAAGCATTCGATTCGCTGTTTTTGTCATTATATCGAATGAAATAGAAGTTCGACATGATATTAAAACTCGGGTGGATGGATGTAGTTTTATTAACATTGCATATGAATTTTATTTCTTGAAGATTGTAAGATACAAGTAGCTGATGGAGGGGATCATGGTTTGATTAAACTATTTTACTGCTTTATTTGGTCTCATGACCAATCACTTTATGAATTTCGTTCCAGTGAATTGTTATGGGTTCAGGACATTAAGCCTTAAATCAGATATTCAATGTTTATTTGGGCTACATGCAAGAGGAAAGGGGTCATTCATGGCTTAGTGGGTTTACACCCTGCGCTATTTGCCTGCGAGTTGCAGGTGGCTCAGGTTCAATTTCTATAAGTACACCGTGGGTGCACTGTGTCAGCTCAACTTTCCTTGTGTCAGCATCCATTGCTCATCATTGTCTGTCTTGTAATTGGTACAGCATGGCATAAATATGATCATAAGACCCAACCAACTAAGGAGAATGACTTGATAAATGACTAGGTGCCTTTTATAAACCGTCTTTTAATAACTGTGTATTCTTTCTAGTTTTATGCTTTTACATAAACATGGACGATAGTTTTTGCATCTTTCGTAACTGAACAATGGCCTCTCTTTATAATTGTTTTCATATATTTACTAACAGTGTTTGAAACACTGACCTATTTATATATTAGCTCCCCAAATGTCACTTGTTGAGCAAGTTTATGTTAGCAAATTGACATCGACCACATAATCTACATCGACCATCATATCTTAATCTTATATTTTGTTAAGGCTTGTTGCCTTTTTTGAGGGGGTCCTTGTTCCACCGAGTAAAAATTTCTTTTTTATAATAATAAATGCTCTCTGGTTGGTATGGGAACCTCAATGGATTAACCTCGTGCTGAGTGGGTGTGAACCCCTTTTTCCCCGAACCATTCAAAACGCTCTAAACCTATATGGTGAGTGGGTCCGGGGAGGATCTCAAAAAAACGTTATTCGTTTCATTTTCTAAAAATGTCTAAAACAGTGAATATTAAATTTACTATAGTAGACAAACTACTAAATGGAAAGAGCTAAAGTTTTGCATTTTCGTATAAAATATCCTTCTGAATCGATTAGTTGAGGTGTAAACTTAGGCGTGACCTCGTCATCTGACCGTGGTTCAAAACTACCCGGCGCTGTCCTCGAATATTTCCGTTCGAGTTTGATCCCGGACCATCGCCAGTAGCCCATTGTATTGCTTCAGTGCGACGTTAATTAAAATGACTACCTACCTCTCTCTCTCTCTTCTCTCTGTGTGTGTGTGAATCGATTAAAGTAAAAATATATAAAGTTCGCTCTTCATAGTTTTTTCGAATATTAATTTCTTAATTTATGTTGCATATTAACCCTCCGAGATATCACCCAATGTATTTTGGAGGGTTAATATTTCACCAAAATACCTCGTCCAAGATCTGGTCAATTTTTCCAGAGTCGAGATATTCCGTCGATACAAAACTGCCCAATTACTCCAAGGGGAAGGAAGATTCAAGTAGGAAAAACGAATTGTAAGCCTCTCAGAACTGGTGTAATACCACTGTAGCACGGTAAGAGTAATAGACTAGCAACCGGATGGTTGTGAGCTCGAATCCAGCCAAAGACCGTCTTGATCAAAGGAGGATGGTACACGTTAAATCTTTCAAGTCCTCAAATGTCCTCAATTTGGCGTGGTGGGGAGGTTTGGAGAGTGTGGTGCCAGCTGAGGTGTTACCTCGTCATCTGACGTGGTTCAAAATTACGCGGTGTTATCCTCGGATCTATCCCTTGGGGGATTGATCCCGGACAGTGGTCAATATCCCGTTCTGTTGCTCAAGTACGACGTAAATTAAAACATACCAATACCAATACCAAACTCGGAACTGGTGACTGTGGGATTTTGCACCAGACTTGCCAAAACAGTGGAGGTTTTGACACGAAGACAAAACCACCTGAAAGGTTAGTGATTAAACCTGAACGGAGAATTTGTATGGATACTTTAAAAATATCGTCACAAACAATATCAGTGGGATAGTAAGATTATTCCGATTGTTCAAACTCTCCATACTCATAACCCTAAAACTGTAGGACCAAATGACTTGAACTTCATATCTGAGGTTAAATCTTGATATATGTTAGAATATTGGTGTCAAAATCTGAATTTTGTTTGAAATTGTCAAGTTCCTGCATAATTCGATTTTAAGACAGTTCTTTATGCATATCAAAGTATAGATGTTAATTCCTTGTATGATATCTTTGAAATTTTCTATGCTATGAAGAATGGCCGAATAACGGTGGTATTTCGGTTTTCTCTTCAGCAGTGCATATTTTAAAACAATCTCTCATTGATTGAATTAAACAGCTTTACGATTCAATAAACACATTGATAGTAATATGTTTATGAACTACACTGTGGGGATTGTACGCTCCCTATTTATGCCACTGAGAAATATTTGTTAAATTATATATACTTAACTCTCTACTTAAAGTTGCTTTCCATGGATTCAACGGGGAAATAATGAAATCCTCAAATGAATTCATGCTATCATGGCTAAACATTTGTGAATTATGTACACATTCATAATATTGGCACAGTGAGTATATTAATAATTATTAAACAAAAAACCATATGGATAGACAACTTTTTCCAACCTTAAGAACTAAAACACACGTAAATAATGAATTAAGTTTCCGTAAAATGTAAGATATTGTGTCTGAAGAGCTGGAAGATTTAAGTAAAAACAGTTAATCGTTTTTATATGCTCCAGGAAGTTAATAATTAGACATAAGCTTTCGTCAAATTAATGGGGTCTAATTTTAGGGTACTGTTGTTTAAATTTTAAATATTCCCCTTTTAGCAGCAGCAATAAAAACATTCTTTAAAGCATTTCTAAGGCATGAAAGTTAATTAAAGGTACATAATTTACCAAATGAAAAATATTTAAAAGAATTATTTGTATAAACCACAGCCATCTTTCTTTATATCTTCTTCATGCATAATTAAATGAAGATGCAATAAGAAGCTCGGAACTTAAATATTTTAGTTAGAGTTAGACTTAAACCGTAAGTTTTGAACCTGTATAAAGCTTTAGTACCATAATACATGTGATATGAAATTCAACAAAATACGAAGTAGGTAGGGGATAATTTAACTAACGCCACACTGGAGCAACACATTAGCCTATTGGTTATGGCATGGAATCTTCCCGAACATAATATAAAGTAATCGAAACAGGATAAAGTAAATGAAATAGTTCTGAGAGAAGTTATCAATGAAGCCAACATTGATGCATTACAGCATGCATATTTAGTGTATACATACACATTAAATTGTATTTGTTGAGGTTTTAAAAAACAGGTCATATAAAACTGTTTCTGTTGATTATTGCTTACAGAAAGATCGAAAGGGCTGGCTTGAACTATAGTATTAAAGCGCGTTCTCCCGTAACAAGTTTAGTTGACTGATTATAGTTGATCGATAAAAGTTGAATATGACTTGAATCATCAGTTTTTGTTCACACATTTTAATCGAAACTGATCCACAGTTTAATGAGCGAAAATATAAAAGTTACAATTGAAAAATTATTTATTTATAGAAAATCACATCTAAGGTATCGAACTGGTGTAAAATGTTCCGCAGATATCAAATCCGTTGAAATTTTCACTCTATCTCTAACGATCGCGAATATATAAACTTGGCCTAGAGAATATAAAAGCACTTTTGTTTTGTTTCTCGAATAAAATAAACCACGACAGATCATTTGCGTGGAAACGACTCGAAAGCAGATGGCGGATGTTTCATCACTTGAACTATTAAGTTTGAATCGGTCAAACGTTCATTGATTCACTAAAATGTTGATCAACTCTATTGAAATAAAACTTCTCACTTTTGTTTTCATTCAACTTTTGTTGATCAACTATAATCAGTCAATTTGATTCGTGAGAACGCGCCTTCAGGAGGTGGACCGAATTTTGAATTAATAAAAAACTAGCTAGGACTAGAATATCGATATACTAGTTAATTTTTGTGATTATTAGTTTATATATACACCTTAAATTGTATTTGTTGAGGTTTTAAAAAACAGGTCATATTAGATTGTTTTTGTTGATTACTGTTTACAGAAAGGTTGAAAGGGCTGACGTTAGTATTAGATCATAAACTTAATGATTCGTTTCGTCAATTTCTAGTACAATACAATGTAACACAACTCTTGAGATTATTTACTACTACTTTAGAGGTTTTCCCTATTTGTATTGCTAACTTTAAACACTTCTATCATATTATTTTAGAGTAACAACTATATTTGTCCCATCAGAAAGATGTGGAAGAAATAGAATTTTTGGTTTTGGAATGTAAGAATATAAAATTGATTTGAAATAAAATAGAAGTTCGGAAAATTCGAGAATTCTACATTCTTTTCTGAAGGAGGATAATCGTCCAATCCACATATGTCATGTCATTGTCCCGAGTATTTCTGCATGAAATTTTTATCCGTAGATGGACGCAAGATATTCGAATTTTTACAGTAGCATTATGCTTTCCTTGCAAGGAAGGAAACGTATTTAAATATTTAAGATTGTTCTTATCAATAACTAGTATTTACATTTTATATAGCTATAGACATATTTCATGAAGTTTGTCTTGTGAAACAAAAGAACAATGACAGAATGTTATATTTCGTTAAATGCACGCCATAAATAAATTTAATTTAAATGCAACTTTCTAAATAAAAAATCTAAATATGTGATGAAGATAACTTCATTAGTTAATACTACCGTATAAAATATGTAGAAAAATTATGAAATTTACTCAATACGTCTCTTAACGTAAGAAATCTGAACAAATTCAAATCTGAAAAACAACCTTAAATTAAATTAGAAAATCTTATATTTTAATAATGATTAAAATAAAACATGAGATTACAAATAAAAACCGTATAGGATATAAATGCATTGGACGAAATGGTGTTATTCTATTGGTGAATATAGGATCTAAATATTAATGTTCTGTGAACTGGAATTTTCTTTTTTAACTGGTATATTTGAATACATATTGGCTAAATTAAGAGTATTTTGTTGCTTTTTGCAAAACCAATGAATTAAATCTAAGAATTAGGAATTGAAACTGGAATTGGAATTTTTATCGGACTTTCAACGTGTCTTGT
Source organism: Metellina segmentata (assembly GCA_947359465.1). Lineage (NCBI taxonomy): Eukaryota > Metazoa > Arthropoda > Arachnida > Araneae > Tetragnathidae > Metellina > Metellina segmentata. The sequence continues at coordinate 52,005,871 of OX375884.1, read as the reverse complement.
AAATTTCTATGTATATAACGACAATTAAAGAAATAGTACTTTCTATATCTTGTCAATAATATAGATTAAAACTTTTAAACCAATATATTTCTGCAACCATCATATTAAATTAATTAACATGTTATAACCAGACTATGATTACTATACACTACTATAGTAAGTGAATAAAAAGGCAACGCGTCTAATATAACTATACAAATGACTGTACAAAGGTTGGTCCGCAAATGTTTCCAAAATAAATTACATTAATTACATTATGCAAGTATTTAAGCCTACTGTTTTTCATACTTAACATACTACACGTTTATGCGTTACGAAATATATTGGGTTTGCGTAGTTTGTCCGTTTTCAGAACCTGCACCATAAAACCCAAAATTCAATCCAATCATTTCGAAGTATGAAAAAAATATTATAATAAATTCTACATTCATTTTAAGATTGAAATAATTTATTTTATAAGAAGAATATAAAAACGTATTTTATGCATTTGTGGAGAAATGAAACTAAAAAGGTTTTCGAAGAAATTTAAATATATGATAAAGGATACCTACATCCTTGTTTATACTAGTCAAGAAACGTAAAAAAATATCACTAGAGTACCTTCCCACCTAAATTAAATATGCCACTGAGGGCGCAACTGTCTTTGTGTGGTTGCTTGCATTGAGTTTTATGGTGAAAGGACCATATTTAGCCTAGCTGACCCAGAGACTAGACCGACAAACGCACGCAATGAAAGTTTTACTGACACAAAATAAATTCACTGAAAAAAATTTACGGAGGAATCGAACCTGCGCCTCCTACAACTCACGCGGAGAGGACGGAGTGGACAAATCCACTGTCCCACGGAGGCCAAGCCACTGCCTTTGGATAAACACGAATCAGATATGTACATTCCCTCCCCGATTCCGACCTCACGTTTCTGCACATGGTAAGTCCAATCCTAAACACACGAAGCGGTTAGTTAAAACCATCAGAAGAAATAGCACGCAATAATAATTCAGATTCTCCCAGAATTCTCTCCTGTCTCAACGGCCCAACATTTGACCCAGTCCCCCCCTTCGTCAAGAATTCACACTCGGAAAACGCCGGCAATCCCCAAGAACCATAAAATTTATAAATAAAAGAATGGAAGCAAAAAAAACAGCAATAAAGCAAAATCCAGGCCACGTTGGGGGGCAATTTTTCAAAATTTAGCTACCCCGAATTATTCTCCGAGGTACCTTTAACGCAATTCCTCCTCCGATTGTTGACGTGAAATCTGCGGAGAAGATATGTTTTTTTCCCGTAACCCTAAAACGCACTTGACCCCGGATGGCCGTCTGGATCTTCCACAAAACTAGGAGCGTGACTATTTTACTCGGTTGTCCTTATTTTTTGTTCGGGTGCACCTATTTAAACACCCTCTGCCTGCCCCATGGAGTGCTCTCAGGGGAGGATGAGACCCGAGCGCTTGCAAGAAGCATTCTGCGCTCGTTAACAATTCATGGTAGGAAAGCGTGCAAGGGGAAATCCGCTCTGATGTAATTACGTATCCCCCGTACCAGCAATACGTGTACCTGGAATTTAGAGTCGCCATATCCAAGCAAGGGGCCTCAAATATTTATCACTACATCTCTTTTATACTATAAACTGGACCCCCTCCACAAAATGGTCGGGTGGTAGCAGTTATAACAGTTCGGCAAAGGTGTTCGGGCATATTTTCTTCTTCATTTTTGCTCGGCTATCAAATATTAATGCCCCACTTCTTCCCACTAATAAATGGGTTTGCGTTCACAGATTGCTTGCATGATTTTTTTATTTCTTTGTGTTCGTTATCATTTTGGCTGGTGTGTCTGGAAAGATGGGCCTCTTCCTGCCCAGATATCGAACATCGGTCAAACGGGAGATGGGTTATGCTGCTGGTAATCGGAAAGGCGACTTGTGTCTCGAATAGGGCTGGGATTAAGTGGGAGATAGTTGTGCATCAGCTAAACACGGGGTTTTCTTGAGTTTAGGGCTTGGTAAGAATCGCGTTATTCGTTTTATTGGTATCGCGGTGACAAGTTTAAATCAAGAAATTATGGAACATAGTTTGGGTCAGCAATGATCTCGCGATGGCTCCAGCGCAATGTAAATTCAACAAGACGTGATATGTAAGTAGCGCTGATAGTTTACTTACATCTGGGATTAAGTGGAAGATTGTTGTGCGTCAGCTAAACTCGGGGTTTGGTAAGTTTAGGGTTTGGGAAGAATCGCGTTCTTCGTTTTCTTGGTGTCACGGTGACGAGTTTAAATCTCGAAATTATGGAACATTGTTTGGGACACCAATGAGCTCGCGATAGCTCCAGCGCAATGCATATTCAACAAGACGTGAGATGAGTGTAGACTCAGCACTGCTATTCATAGGAGTTTTGCGAAAAGTAGAATCAACATGTAAACTAGAAATCATGTGACAGTTTTGTGAAAAAGTGTGTGACTTGGTTAGTAAATTTTTCACAAAATCAATTTTTCAATGACTTGGTCAGTCAATTTTGCGTTCTATCGCCTTGTAAGGCGATACAACATTGTTGTGCATTAGCTAAACTTAGGGTTTGGTAAATTTAGGGTTTGGGAAGAATCTCGTTCTTCGTTTTCTTGTTATCACGGTGACGAGTTTAAATCCCGAAATTATGGAACATTGTTTGGTACACCAATGAGCTCGAGATAGCTCCAGCGCAATGTAAATTCCACAAGACGTGAGATGAAAGTAGATTCGGTACTGCTATTCAGAGGAGTTTTGAGAAGTGTAGGATCAACATGTCAACAAGCAATCACGTGACAGTTTTGTGAAAAATTGACTTGGTTATATAGTGTGTCAATTTTGCGTCTTATCGCCTCGTAAGGCGATACAACATTGTTGTGCACCAACTAAACTTGGGGTTTGGTAAATTTAGGGCTTGGGAAGAATCGCGTTCTTCATATTCTAGGTATCGCGGTGTCGAGTTTAAGTATCGAAATAATGGAACATAGTTTGGGTCACCAATGAGCTCCCAAATAGCTCCAGCGCAATGTAAATTAAACAAGATATCAGATGTAAGTAATAGACTCGACACCGCTATTTTGAGTAGTTTTGCGAAGAGTGTCAACTAGCAGTCACGTGACAGTATTGTGAAAATTGACTTGGTTAGTCAATTTTGCATCTTATCGCCTCGTAAGACGATACAACCACCAATGACAAGGTTGTTGTTTGATTGCAGATTTCTGTTGAGCGGCAATTAAATTTGTGAAAGCACCAAATTATTCTATGTCGCGCGGACGAATCAGATGATGAATCAACGGATGGCCGTCTAATTCCGTACCCTGAACCTATGATATGATAAGTGCTCGGTTCCACCAATCTGGCGCTAGTAGTCTAATGGTCATATTACTAATAGTTTTGGTTACATGATCTTGATCGTATAAAAAGGTTACCAATATACACTCTACTTTTAGATTTCTTTTCAACTGCCTATCTTTACATTTATGGCTCAGCTCCCCGTTTTCTAAAGACGAATTTCTTTGGTGCCCTCCTCTGGGAAACTATATCTTCATTAATTACAAATTGTAAACATATTTGTGCTTGTAATTTTATTATTTCACCAAAATATTTATGTAGCGGTCAAATTTTAGAGTTTCTAAAAGATAGTTTGGAAATAAAGGTGTTAAATTATAAAGCTTTACTTTTAGATTTCTTTTCAACTGCCTATCTTTACATTTATGGCTCAGCTCCCCGTTTTCTAAAGACGAATTTCTTTGGTGCCCTCCTCTGGGAAACTATATCTTCATTAATTACAAATTGTAAACATATTTGTGCTTGTAATTTTATTATTTCACCAAAATATTTATGTAGCGGTCAAATTTTAGAGTTTCAAAAAGATAGTTTGGAAATAAAGGTGTTAAATTATAAAGCTTTACTTTTAGATTTCTTTTCAACTGCCTATCTTTACATTTATGGCTCAGCTCCCCGTTTTCTAAAGACGAATTTCTTTGGTGCCCTCCTCTGGGAAACTATATCTTCATTAATTACAAATTGTAAACATATTTGTGCTTGTAATTTTATTATTTCACCAAAATATTTATGTAGCGGTCAAATTTTAGAGTTTCTAAAAGATAGTTTGGAAATAAAGGTGTTAAATTATAAAGCTTTACTTTTAGATTTCTTTTCAACTGCCTATCTTTACATTTATGGCTCAGCTCCCCGTTTTCTAAAGACGAATTTCTTTGGTGCCCTCCTCTGGGAAACTATATCTTCATTAATTACAAATTGTAAACATATTTGTGCTTGTAATTTTATTATTTCACCAAAATATTTATGTAGCGGTCAAATTTTAGAGTTTCTAAAAGATAGTTTGGAAATAAAGGTGTTAAATTATAAAGCTTTACTTTTAGATTTCTTTTCAACTGCCTATCTTTACATTTATGGCTCAGCTCCCCGTTTTCTAAAGACGAATTTCTTTGGTGCCCTCCTCTGGGAAACTATATCTTCATTAATTACAAATTGTAAACATATTCGTGCTTGTAATTTTATTATTTCACCAAAATATTTATGTAGCGGTCAAATTTTAGAGTTTCAAAAAGATAATTTGGAAATAAAGCTTGGTGTTAAATTATAAAGCTATTGACCATATATAAAGGGAAGTAACAAAATTTGTACCATAAACGCACTTGATTTTTCATAAGTAATTAATATTCATCAACTCAGTAAATTTAAAAATAGTCGCTAGTAAGAAGGATTAACTGGTGTTGTATTACCAATTAGTCTATACTAGGCTTTATTTTAGATAGCAGCATCCTTAAAGCTCCGTGGCATATTGGTTATGGCCACTGCGCTAGCAACCTGCGGGTTGTACGCGGCGCAGGTTCGATTCCTTCCAGGGTATATTTCTCTCTTATGTGTTAGTAAAACTTTATTCGTGTGTGTATGTCGATTACTTGAAGTCGTGTGTTTGGAGCATGTTCAAATATGGTCTTTGCGGCATACAAAAAGCAACCATCCTTAAAGTTCTAGTCAACTATTTTTAGCCCCTGCTCTTTTTTAGTTAACATATAAATGAAAATGCATAACTGGTTAGTGTCGGTGTGGTCAAAAGGATAGGTAAAATACGTTTTTATGCGACAATTGATTTAAGATCTTACTGTCCATCTTTGCTCCTTAACACTTCTTAAGAACCCTGAATCCAGCATTGTCGCCAAGAATCCTTCAGAAGCCCAAGGAGGGCTGCGCCATCTTTCGTAAATGTTGTGTGTATGTCAATTACTTGATGTAGTGTGTTTGGAGCATGTCCAAATATGGTCTTTGCGGCATACAAAAACCAACCATCCTTAAATCTCTAGTCAACTATTTTCAGCCCCTGCTCTTTTTTAGTTAACATTATAAATGAAAATGCATAATTGGTTAGTGTTGGTGTGGTCAAATGGATAGGCAAATCACGATTTTATGTGACAATTGTTTTAAAATCTTACTGTCCATCTTTGCTCCTTAACACTCCTTATGGCCCCTGGATTCAGATTGTCCCCCAAGACTCCTTCAGCACCCGAAATGGGAGAGTAGCGCCATCTTTCGTAAAATATGTTATAGAACGTCAGTGTCATACGTATGCGTTATGGGCTAGTAAACCGAAAGACAATTTGTGTCTCCTCAACACGAACGACTAGATTTGTGGATTAAGTGAAGATTGCTGCACTTAAGTTCTGTAGACTTTTGGATTTAAAAAGAATTGTGATTCTTATCTGATTCTCACACATTTTTATTTCTTTTGATTTCGGCGTGACACGCTGAAAAGGCCATGTGCAAACAAGATTTCCCCAATGCTTCTAAAATTACACCCGCTAGTAAAACACCATTCAACCGAATGCCCTTTTTTCAAATAATCGTAAACAGAACCGATTTGGCATTGTTCAACCTAACTAGAAAACCTTATGTCAGATCAAAACTATCACATCCATCACATTCAAAAACTATGCATGGAATCTATACTTAACTATCCTAATGATTTATCTTCACGTCAAAAAATTGGACCATAATGGACAGTCTCTGATGCAGAAATCTGTTCCAAACAGTTAAGGAAAATTTTTTTTCCTATTTGCATTTTTATATCCCTTGTAGTGATATGGTGGATTGGTAGTTAATTAACGCTAGAGAGAAACACAACTGGTTATTGGAGCCGGTCTGGGATCAATTCCCATGGAAAAGATCCGATATAGTGATAAGGAATTCTTGTCTCGACGAGGTATTGCGTCATTTGCAAAATCAACCATATCTTGGACGAAATATCTCGTCCAAACAGTCTGGAAGAGAGATTAAACTATACAATATAACAAAATAATCGACGCAGCAAGAAAGAGTTGTCCGATTACGATAAAAATTGGTGGAAGTGAAGAACATACGTAGAAAAACAGACGGTTTGAATTTCAGATTGTTTGAATGAGTTATGTCAGAGTTTGATCGTTACAAAGGGATGAAGTCAATAAAGCGTTGGTCCACCTCTGGCAATGAAAGCTGTCATCCCGCGTGGCAGCTGAAAAAGTTCTCGGATGGTGGCTTTCGGAATTTCTTGCCAAATTGTTTCCAACTGTCGGGTTAAATGGTCAACATTCTGGGATGGTTGCAATCGCCTTCCCATAACGTCCCAACTGCGCTCTATGGGAGAGAGATCAGGAGACTTAGCTGGCCAAGGAAGTGTTGGGAAAGGTTAAATACAATTCATAGCAACACATGCCGTGTGTGGCCGGAAATTATCGTGTTGAAAAGTATGTCCAGGGTGTCGCAAAAGGAACGGTTACACAAACGGTCGTAGAATGTTGTCTACGTACCGCTGTGCTGTAAGCGTTCCAGAAAAGACTACCAAAGGGGTCCGGCTATCAAAGGAGATGGCATCCCAGACCATAACGTCCTGTTGTCGGCATGTGTGGCAGGATTCTCACGCTGCCCTGGACGCCTCCAGAAACGTCTACGGATGTCGTCAGTACACAGTTGGAAACGGGACTCGTCACTAAAGACTATACGTCCCCAGCCAGCGCCGTTACAAATTGATCGAGCCCGGCACAACTCCTGGACAATTCCTTCTTGGTGCGTCGTTTTTTTGTTATAGAGTGTAGATTTCGTTTCTCAGAATTACAATCTGTATTAATACTTTTTTTCTACATTTGTTCTTTAAAATGTTTAACTCCTTGTGCTCGAAATAGCTTTTTAGAAAAATTATTTTAGGTTGAAGGCATGTCACTTCTCACGAATGTATTTTACACGTAACGGAAATTTAATTTTTGAGTTTTTTAAAGTAGGGTGGAAGCATTATGACTTAAGATCTATCTAGAGCACTCACAAGCATTAAACTATCAAATGTTAGACTAATCATATACCTGCAATCTTAATATATCTGGAATATTTATGTACCTAAACTTAACTATTTCAGGAAGGTGAAATGCCAGGCGTCCTATCGCACATGAAATATCTAACTGGGAATTAATTCACTAAATATATTCGGCATCTGGTATGCCTGGTCAAATTTCTCCAGTGAAAATGTATTCACCTCTCATCTACTTCACGATTATCGTTGATTCCCATCAAATAAAAATATTTGCGTTTACATGCCAATATTATTTGAGAGGAAATGCAAAAGTCATCTTATAAGATACTACTCTTGCAGAATATTCAGGTTGTTTTTCAGAGAAGAGCAGTAGCTTTTAAATTTCAGAGTAGCATATGCTTGGGATTTGGTCTTAGATATTTAAGCAAATTGAATATTTTTATCCTTGTAAGAAATATTTCAAAATATGAGTAATGAAAGAAAGCACAAACTCCACTGGGTCTAGTAGAGTTAACATATCTTATTAGTTTAAATGTTGACAGCATTTGTTTTAAGTTGAATGCGTCTTTTAAATTATGTAGTTTACAAAATGTTTAAGTTTTTCTTTGAAACTAAACAACATAATCTTTTAAGAAACAGTTCCTCTATAATAAACTAAACGAGTTTGTAGTATAAAGTAACACACACAATGCACACACTAAAGCTTTAATCTAACCGATTAAGAAAAACAGACACAATGATCATGATTTGAAATATTTAAATACGATTCAAATGTTTTAATACATTTATATAAATAATGGCTCACACAGCTATAATACCAAAATTAAAGCAATGCATTTTCCTCTTAAAGAAAACTAACATAACTCAGGAAGGTAAATTTATTTTAGCCTAAGAGTCAAAAGAAATTTACAGGACTTCATCAAATCATCATTAAAATTTTCTAGTATGCTCCTTCCTTTGATTTCCATGATGTGTTTGAGTTTAATTGAATTAAGTTTTGCTTAAAAAATAATTTTCCATTCTGAGTTTACACTATCCCTGAAAACCTACGTTTTTCTAAAATGTTACCGTTTAATAAAAAAATTATTATAATTATTATTCATTCCAAAGTTAGTAAATTTGTCATTTTCGAAAATAAAAATAAATATTCTTTTTTTTTAAATAATTATTTATCAGTTGAGTGGCGTAGGTACATTTGATTTAATTTCCTGTCATTTGCCAGTTCTTGACATGTGATTATTTTCAGCACATTAATTGGATATCGTGCACAATTCTCATCTAGGAATAAGAGGCAGATTACGAAATTAGAAATAAATATTATTTGTTTGAAATGTGTGTTATGTGTTTCTTTATCAATGTTTCTTTACCAATTGAGTGCCGTAGGTATTTCTGATTTAATTTCCTGTCATATACCACTTCTTGACTTCTCATTACTGGACTTCTCATCAAGCAAATGAAATATCGTATACTACACCAATCAAGGAATAAGTGATGGGTTATGAAATTAGAAATAAATATTATCTGTTCGATAGGTTCCTTTATTAGTTGAGTGCAGTGGGTATATTTCTGATTTAATTTCCTGTCATTTTCCAGTTCCTTTTTGACGTCTGAGTATTTTCACCCCCTCAAACACGCAAATGAAATATCGTGTACGACACTTATCTACTAATAAGAGGCAGATTATGAAATTACAAATAAATATTATTGGTTTGAAATGATTTCTTTATCAGTTGATTGCCGTATAGGTATTTCTGATTTAATTGCCAGTTCAGATTTAATTGCCAACTGTCATTTGCCAGTTCTTGACATGTGATTATTTTCAGGACATTAATTGAATATCGTGCACAATTCTCATCTAGGAATAAGAGGCAGATTACGAAATTAGAAATAAATATTATTTGTTTGAAATGTGTGTTATGTGTTTCTTTATCAATGTTCTTTACTAATTGAGTGCCGTAGGTATTTCTGATTTAATTTCCTGCCATATACCACTTCTTGACTTCTCATTACTGGACTTCTCATCAAGCAAATGAAATATCGTATACTACACCAATCAAGGAATAAGTGATGGGTTATGAAATTAGAAATAAATATTATTTGTTCGATAGGTTCCTTTATTAGTTGAGTGCAGTGGGTATATTTCTGATTTAATTTCCTGTCATTTTCCAGTTCCTTTTTGACGTCTGAGTATTTTCACCCCCTCAAACACGCAAATGAAATATCGTGTACGACACTTATCTACTAATAAGAGGCAGATTATGAAATTACAAATAAATATTATTGGTTTGAAATGATTTCTTTATCAGTTGATTGCCGTATAGGTATTTCTGATTTAATTGCCAGTTCAGATTTAATTGCCAACTGTCATTTGCCAGTTCTTGACATGTGATTATTTTCAGGACATTAATTGAATATCGTGCACAATTCTCATCTAGGAATAAGAGGCAGATTACGAAATTAGAAATAAATATTATTTGTTTGAAATGTGTGTTATGTGTTTCTTTATCAATGTTCTTTACTAATTGAGTGCCGTAGGTATTTCTGATTTAATTTCCTGCCATATACCACTTCTTGACTTCTCATTACTGGACTTCTCATCAAGCAAATGAAATATCGTATACTACACCAATCAAGGAATAAGTGATGGGTAATGAAATTAGAAATAAATATTATTTGTTCGATAGGTTCCTTTATTAGTTGAGTGCAGCGGGTATATTTCTGATTTAATTTCCTGTCATTTTCCAGTTCCTTTTTGACGTCTGAGTATTTTCACCCCCTCAAACACGCAAATGAAATATCGTGTACGACACTTATCTGCTAATAAGAGGCAGATTATGAAATTACAAATAAATATTATTGGTTTGAAATGATTTCTTTATCAGTTGATTGCCGTATAGGTATTTCTGATTTAATTGCCAGTTCAGATTTAATTGCCAGCTGTCATTTGCCAGTTCTTGACGTCTGATTATTTTAATCACGCAAATGAAATATCATGTACCATACTTATCTAAGAATAAGTGATAGAAATGAGTGCTACTTACGTCCAGTAATCGGATGCAGAAGTCCTGGGTGAGTGGGTGCTGCGGGAGGTGATGGCTGTTTGGGCTTGCTCACTTTAGTGTTGCTCTTTGCAAACTCTAATCGAATGGTCTGGGGAAGGTCTGGATCGAACCGGACTCCCTGCTACGGATTAGAAATGAAACAATTAAAATTAACAATACTTCTACATGTTTAGTCAAGTATGAATAGTTATACGCTGTGTTTGAAAATATCAACCCTCCTGTCGATGTCCTCAACTGGATATCTCGTCATTAGATAACCTGACTAGATATTGATCACATTACCATAGAAAAATCAGCAATACCTTGGTAACGATTTAACTCGTCTTTAGCAAAATTGGTTAGATTTTGATGGACGAGATATATCGTCGTATGAAGAAAACTAACTCGACCTTGATCTTGTTGTTATCGCAAAATCAGTAACTACTTGATGACGAGGTATCTCGTTGTTAGAAGTTTACGGTTCAAAATTCTCGAGCAAAGCGCCTTTTATCACTGTCACATTTGCATTCATCACTTTGGTAGCTTATGAAGGTCAATGTCCATTGTCCACACGCCCATTGATGAATAGCCTCAGTTGAAATTCCGATATCACTCTTTCCCAACCTCCAATGATTTAAAAAATAGAATATTTACTAAAAACGGGCCCTTCTGCCATCAAGCAAAAACTCTTGAGCTCCTTAACCCCCATCCTTTTCATGGCTATAAAGAGGTAATTATGTACACAGATGTAATGAACCAAAAATGTCCAAAATTGGAGACACTTTCGTATAGATTAGCGCAGGAGAATAAAACATTGACGATGCTTTAAAATTCGAAAGCTCTTCTAAATCATTAAAAAATTAATTTTTCCTTTTATTTGCAACAGTTTTACAAGCGTTGTTTTCAAACGTACAAACTCTTTCAGATAGAGACCACTGAGAAGTTATTTTCGGCCCTCAGTCAACATGGAGGAGTGCTGCAAGGTGAAACATAAACATTTCTCCCAAGTCCTTGAATTGTATATACGCAGCTCTAGAGTAAATATTGTGCATTTAAAGGAAGTGCCACTCCTTCAAAATAGCAAATAAACAAGGGCTAAAATGGCTTGTAGGGAAATCAAATTGAATGGTATCATACATTATTGAGCAGTTCACTGACTTTCAGACGTAAATCCGAGATATGAATTCATGGGAATGGTTGACACAGAGTGTTTTTTTGAGCCGTCGATAAATTTATTCTAGAGCTGGAAAATCTAAAAAAGCAAGTTAGTTCAGGCTCAGAAAATATTAAGTAAAGTTCATTCAACCAAAAAAAAATTCAACCAAAAGTTATTTGCAATTATCTCACTAAAACAGTTAAAAAAGTATATATGAATGAGACATTCATAAGCTTTCCAAAGAAGAGATTAGTCATGTATAGCAACAATTTAAAATAATAGTTTCTAAGAATTGTACTAGGCGCTAAATTTATTGAATTTAAAACTGTGACATTTATTACATCAGATAGATTAATTTATCAAGATTTGCTATAGATCAGGAGTGGCCATAGTGTGGCTCTTGAGGCACATGTGGCTTTATCAGACGAGTGGTGTGGCTACTATGCAAATAAAATGTATGCATGATATATGGTAAACTAAAGTTATCAGTGTCCAAAAGTAGTTATTTTATTTCATTTATTGTTACAAAGTTATTCAAAAACATAAAAGTTAGAAAGTTATTGAAAAACATAAAAATAAAAATACGATTAAAAAATATTCCTTGGATTCTATCAAACAATTTTGTAAAGAAAATCTTCAAAGATTAGATTTGGCTTGTGGATGCTTTACAAATGTTGTCCAATTTAGTAGTTAGCTGGTGAATATGTTTGTTTGATGACTTGTTAGGGCAGTTCGAACATTCTCATTGTTTGTTTTGTCATCAAAGATAAATAAATGACTCTTTCGAATATTCTTTCATGAAATGAGGCTTCCAAAGGTGGTTTAGCTGCCCACCCCTGTTATAGGCATTAATAATTGCATTAGACTAAATAGTCACTACTTTGTATCCATCAAATGAACTATAACAAACTAGTTGTTTACTGTAAAAAAGGGCAATATTTAATAGATGCAATCTTTTCAACGTTTAATAGCTGTCATTAAATTGGAATCAGTCAGTTTTGTCATAATTTATTTATATATGTTCAAATTAGTTAGCGTGTAGAAAAGCAAATTGCGCTGAAAGCAAATTATTAATTAAACCTATCTAACGCTCTTAAATTAAAATGCAGATAAGCCTACCAAAGACTGAGTACACGAAGAATAAAAACGTTTTAAAGAAAATTAGATTACTTTGTAGATCTATTCCAAAAGTGTCAATTCAAAAATTACAACTTTCGGTTACAAATTACTCTTTTTCTTCTTTTTGTTTTACGACTTAAAGGAAAATAAGTCTTGAATATTAAACTGCTTCTTGCGTATATCAAGTCAAATATCATTCCTTTCCTCTTTCCATCTCATTTTTGATTTTTTTTTCGGGGTCTTCCACCGGCTGCAAAGTGGGCTAGTACGCGATAAATATTAAATGCTGTTATAAATTTTAAAGCAAAAATTTTCTCCCCAGAATGAGATTTTCGTAATCAACGATATCTAAAGCATTGTCAATCAAATTCTTTTGTTCTTCCCGTAACCTGTCACATTAGCGTCACATCCCGTAGCTCCCTGTAAAGGTCCCTTTCCATTTTAACGCTTGTTCAATCTCCCGCTAGTGGAATAAATTAAACTACCAGCATAGCGTTAACAAGTTTGGAGGTTGGTAATTTTTGAATTTTATATTAAGGTGGAAAGTTTTTTTCCCTTCCGTTTCTTACTAAATGCTTTTGTGTTGTTTTACGTTATGGTTTTCTAAATTGTTCAATTTATTCTTAATTAATCTCGGAAGTATTGACGTAAATGTTTGCTGCAGAAATAATGAAGTTCTTAAGTTAATTACTCCGTAGATGAAAATATGGGAAATAACAGACGTTTCCGACGAGTGGAGAGTTACGGCTTCTTTTGTGTATTTTTGAGGCATATTTTAGTCATTACGATAATGGTAGAGTTAAGGCCCAGAAGAAAATTGTATTCATTAAAATTATCCTTTTCTCTCGAAGCTACTTTGTTATTTTGCCTGTTTGTAAACTATACAGTCTTTTTATTGATGAGGTAAATACTGAACGAAACTGTCGAAAGAAATTATTGATTACTCATCTGGTTTCAGTTACTCCAGAATATTTATCCAATAATTCTACCAACGAACATATGCTTTCCTAAGGCATTAAGTAACGAAAAAACTACACATAAGGGTAGTTTGCGAGCGAGTGTTTTTTTACTAACACGAGCGTTCAAAAGTTCAGCGTATTTGTCAAAACATGAAGCAAATAGATCATTAAATTTTATGTAAATTAGTCATGCCCCTAATCTCCCTCTTAGTTTGAAGTCGTTCATCAGGCAATGTCGGATATGCAAACAAATATGTTTCAAAAATGATCCCAGAGTACCTGAAAAAGTCTGAGCATCTTAGCTTTTTTATATTTACTCTCATGTGGAAAATGAATTATCTGAACACCATAAGACAAACTATGCTTATTTCTTACAAATTTCTGTACGAATATTATGTAACGGATTGGAAAATTGATAAGGAACAAAGACAGTACAGATATAATACTTTTCTGGCGAGTTTGCATGTAACCTTCCTTGTCGTTGTCATCTTGACGAAGTATCTTGTCATTAGCAAAACTAATTAGATCTTGACGAGTCAAATATCTCATAATCAGAAACACTGACCAGATCTTGATCTCGTCATCATAAAAGAATTGACAATACCTTGGTGACGATATATCCCGACATTCGTAGATTTGGTCAGATCTTGGTTGACTAGATATCTCGTCGAAATCGCTTGGAAAGTTAAGTCTTGTGGTTTTGAACGCTGATCTTTCAATCTGATCTCTGATCAACATTCAAAGATGCAGTAGATATTATCAGGTATTTAATACTAGATAAGTCTAAAGCCTTAACACTTTAGCAATATAATTATATTTACTTAACTTCATGGTATTATAGGATTATATGAAATAAACATATATCTATAGAACTCGCATGCACTTAGGAAGTTGCAAGAAAACCATACCCTATACCGGACACCCAGTACTTAGCATATCACCTACCTCTCAGAATAAAAGGACCCATTTAAATCCTCTAGATTCAGGAGCATGCATGCTGTTCTCTGATTCAGTGGTGACCATTCTTTGATGAGTCAAAATTCAATCTACAGTGTGATTTTCATCGAAACCAGGAAATATAAAAGAAGAGTGAGTAATGGTAGCCTTTCTGTGAGACCAAAACTAGTAGGAACGTGACTTTTGGACTACTTTTGTCTGCTGCACATTCATCAACTGATTGGTCCGCGCAACATAATTACAGACTTTGACGTTTTCACCAATTTCGTCACCACTCAATAGAAGTGCGCATTAATACATCGACCCTGTCGTAAGAAGTTATATCGCCAAAAACAAAATGCCAAATCGGCCGACCAAGTCAATTTTGTGCAGAACAGTCACGTGACTACTAGTAGTTGTATTGGTCACACTATTTGAAGCTGTTCTCAATAACGAGGCTCAGTATGCTTTTTTTTCACGTCTATGGTTAAGCCACACTATACATGTAGTGGGCAGCATGTTGCATTCCTAATAAAAAGGTGGTTTGAATTCCTAATGGCAATAGTGGTACTGAAGAATCTCAAACGACGAATGAATGTTCCACAGCTAAGTGTAATAATAGGAACTACCACAAGCACGTTGGCGCTGCATGATACTAGGCAATTGTAAGAAAGCAATTATTTGATGAACACATTGCATGTCTCAGTCATTGCAAAAAACATTTCTTACTATGTTAAATGCAATCTAATAGGGAATGTGCTGACGTCTAGCCTGGCCTAGGCTTCACAGCGTGCAGACACGCTTTCCACATGACTGTACAAGAATTTTTGTGGCAAGTAATCCTTTTCGCTCACTAGAGCACATATTTGCTCTTGTGGGGTTCTTAGTGTTGTAGTGTAGGCTGCAATACAATATCCAATAACCTCTAAAGCATGCTGTATTGAATTGAGGTCTAGTGACGTTGCTTGATACGAATTTAATATTATTTTGAATTTTCATACAGAATACAAATAATTTTGGATACCGAAAAAGATTATATAGAAACAAAGCTTAAAACCTTGCAAAATTAATTGCTTAGATTCTCAATTTCATGTTTTCAGTGATAATGAGAAATTGTAAGGAATTAACAAAAATATTAATCCATGCACGCTCGGTGTTTACTTACCTGCAAATCAAGTTTTGCTGCTTCAGCTCCAGCTCGAGTTGTAAAAGTTACGAATCCCACGGGCTGCAAAATGAACGAAATCATTGAATTTAAAAGTACCAAAAACGTTTTGCCGCATCAAATTTTCCTCGATCTTTGAACACAAAATCAACAATAAAATATAAAACTTGCTTCCACAAATTTAAAGGTAGCTATTTTCAAAATAAAGCTATGCTTCTTTTTTAAATATTTATTTTTCATGAATGAGTATTTTCTAGGGATATCTTGTATCCGTATCTGGTCTAAGTGCCAGGAAAGGTTATATGAAGGGCCGTATTGGGTCTAAGGGCCTGTTAAACCTATCTGGGAGAGGACCGTATTCGGTCTGTAGACCGGTTAAACTATCTATAGAGCCTAGTTTGCGGGCCCGATAATACTATCTGGAGGGCCATATGGGGATTACGGATGAAAAAAAAGATTTCGCTACGGATCTTTTATCTTACGCGCACGGTTTTTTGTAGATGCTACTGACCTCAATTAAGACAGCGGCTGTTTTGTAAATAGCTAAAAATATTTTTCATTGGTTAGTCTAAAAAGAACCTCGTTTTCGTGTTAGTCGGTCATGAAGGTTGGAAAACATTTAAAAGATGTGTTCAAAAGTGTTTTAAAAATTGAATTGATGTTATGATTTTGCATGGAATCAGAATTGAACTTCTTATGAGTAATTTGTTTCACAAAGTTCAATTAATTTCAGTTGTAAAAATATACTTATTTAGTTTTAGTTACTTACTAGGCAATTTTAGCATGCATGATTTTATAAAATCGATTGAAAACTTTCTGAAATTGATTGCATGCGTTTGACAGTATATTTCATGAACTTTTTTAGAGAAAAACCTTTTAAAGTACTCGATCTGGTATAAAAATGTGAGTTATAAAACTTTATTAATTTTATTCAGAAACACGTTTTTACTAAACAGACGTTACTCAGTTTCTCACTTGTAATAACCTTTCAATGATTTAAGTTCACCCCACCTGTAGTTATCTCAAACAAGTATCCTAGTCCTTGGAAAAACAGATCAGACCTTTATTCTCGAGATAACTCGTCACTAGGAGAAAACTGACCAGATTTTGACATAAAAAAATCGACAATAACTTGATGGATATCTATATGGACAAAAGTATTTGAACACTGCATAAATTAAGGAAAGGATACATCTTAATGTGAGGTTGTTTTTCCTGATTAAGACTCAGCCCATTGCTTTATATACCTGATATCATGAACGCTGCTTCAACGTTCTGGGTAATTCGGCCTTGCCTACACTATGACAATACTACGGTTATGATGGTTGTTTCTTCCAACAGTATCGTGCTCCATGTCAGGCTTCAAAACGTGTACTGGATTGGTTTCCTGAAAATGAGGTGAATTTGCTTGACTGGCCTGTTCAGTGCCCGATTTCAATCCGATTGATCACTTGTAAGACAAACTGGAGCGACGAGTAATAAAGAACTTTTTCCCAAAAACATACAAGTACTTTTGTCCATATAGTGTATCGTCATTAGCAAAGTTGGTCAGATCTTGATGTACGAGGAATCTCGAAGAAAACAACTTGGAGGGTTAAATAACGTATAAGTTGGACCTTTTGAACATGTAAGATTTGGTTGCATTATTTACAAATGTTGCTAGATCCGAAACAAAAATGTCGGAGTTTTTTCGTTTGTTAGAAACAAATGATTGGTTTCATAATAGCTAGCACAAAATTGTACAAACTGTTTCAAACTTTCTTTAATTTCCAAAGTTCATCAAAGGTCCTTTTTGGCATATCTCTCTTCATATCCTAAATACTTCCACATCATAAACGCACAGGAAACAACAAGTAAACGCAATGAAAAACCTGGAAATTGATGAAAACGATGACAGCAAAAACATTTAACAGCACAAAGCTGCCCCCTTCCTAGTAGAAAATTAATGTGTTTTAGCAATTTTTTTGTTTCACATAAATACTTTTTTCTGAAAGAAGTACTTTTTAGTATCGGTGTCTCTAGTCATGACACGTTTCATACAAAAAAACCCGTTTCCATTTTGAGTAATGAAGCGGAAGATTTTAACGATATTTCATAGTTCGCAGTCAAAAAGGTTAGACTGTTAATTATTATCGTTATAATTTTTGTTTCTTTTTATCGTTTTGGCTGAAAAACCTACTCATGGAATTTTTGATACGAATAAAGCATCAGAAATATTTTGCAGTTCAAGCTATCAATTTCAGCTCCCAGTGATAGCTAAAATTTTTTATTTCGTTTGTGGTGATACGATACTGACATGCTGCGATCATTACCTCATATTTCTTTATACAAAAGCTTTTAGGAAACCACTGAAGTTGACTTAAATAATTTTACTGCAATACTTTGACACAAAATTAGAGAAATATGTTTTGATCCTATGTTTACTTTTCTCTTCAAAAAAGGACTACCCCTTAGGTTACAAAGTTAATTTGTATGTTTAGGTGGATATAGAACCTTTGAAACCTCCAATTTCAATAAAGCAAGTAGAAGTTTCATGGTTGTATAAAAATTTATTTCCCGATGTATTCTTTTGAAATTCAGAACTTTGATAAAATGGATGTTATTTTCAAACAGAAAATTCCTTCTGAGCTTCTATCATCTAAACTTTTATGTTTATGAACACAAATATAATAATAAGTTTTGATCAAGTGTTACTTTTATACTTCAGGGTCCATTAGGATATCTGAGAAATTAGTTACTTTACGATATAATAAAAATGTAAGACTTATTACTTATAAAACGACCTTTTCTCCAAATCTTAGCTTTTCTATATTTATTGTAATAATATTCTGATCTATATAGCAATTTTGATATTTCTGAAGTCATAACTTGAGTAATAATAATTGTAAACTGATCACTATAATTAACCATTTTATAGGTAATAGATACCGTATTATGGAAAGTTTCACTACTGCAGAGTAACCGGTTTTTCAGATACCTTGTGAATCGTAAAACTAATTATAAAAATAACGCTTGAATACAGTGGATACATGCATAGTTTTCATGAACATAAAATCTTAAATGATCCATATCTTAAAATAATTAATGTTTTAATATAATGCAATAAATATATTATACAATTAATCAATTATAAATAATGTTCATACTATTATATCTATATATCCTTAAACGAGTATCATCATATAAATTATATTCAAGCTATCAAAACTTGAAAATAATATACCAAAAACATCTACCCATTTTTACTGAAATTAGAGCCTCTACTCTACCTTAAGTAATGTACATCTTCAGGAATTTATTATATTCTTTTATTGAATGTGTGATAAAATTACGATGATTGTCTAAGTACTTTTCCTTATGAAAGTCTTATGGGTAATATATCAAGAACTTAACTTACCGATGATGTCTTTCCATTTTTGCTTGTTACTTTCAATAAAGAACCTTCGTACCCCTGTAATACGCAGAAAGTAAACATTTAGAAATGGAATATTTCACGTACAATTTTTATTTAGTATAGATGTTTTAATGACGAACACGGATTCTTAAAACAAAGAGTTTTATGTTTCCGAAGAAGAAACAAATTGAATTTCCGCATACCCCTCCATTTTGAGAGAATCTATAAAACATACTGTCGACTTACAACAGTAGCACACCAACTAAATTTTTGCACTTCGTTTTAAGAAAATCTCTAACTTATCATCGAGTTAGAATCGACACTCATTAACATATACTATTTTGTTTTCAGATATTAAATGCTTATTTTTAAGCTGATGAGAAATACATATCCATATTTTTATCCATTTGGTTAAAAGATTATTAATCCGTCCTAAATGCTTATAATTTTTATATTTTGACCTTGAAATTAATAGTTAGTTTTTAAACAGATGTATACTAAAAAAGTTTTTGTCAACAGTGAGGCTCTGTTATAATTTGACGATGTCTTTAAATTTATCTAAGGATATTTATATATTTGTAAACATATTATATAAGAACATTTCAAGATATACATAGTTATTAGTAAGATTATAAAGATATATAAAGGTATTACTTAAGAATGTTTAAGAAATGTATAGACGTGATACCATCAAATATATATTTACACAATTTCCGTGTTACCAATATAATTTAAGGGTGTTGTCGGTGCAACTTAGGTATTACATAACCAAATATTAATGCCTGGAGTTTTAATTTTTATCTAAAAACCAAGTGTTTATAGAGCAATATAGTAAAAAAAAATTATCAGTTTATGTGTTCCTACTCTAAGCAGATCTTCTACTCTATTTACGCAAAATATATATGAAAGAGATACTTTGAGAGTTTACAAGATTTCTAAAGGCAAAGTAACAAATACAATTTCAGAGTGTTGTCAATACTTTTTGTGCATATTAAATAACTAAACATATCTCTTGGAAACTCCCTGGAAATGACATATGATATTTGGAAAATGTGTTGATGGATTAGAGAAACCCAATGCTTACCTTGTACGCTCGGAATAGTAAATAAAGCTCTCGTGGTTTTGCATCCATTGGAAGTCCACTCACGAACAACGTCCGAACCTGAAAATAAGCATATGTTTTAATCACAGATCACCTAACAATTCATAAACACATCAGGAAGAAAGATATCCATGTAACAGTATGTTCCTTTTGTCACAGCATATTGCGATTGTAATTCAATTTGAATACACTTTGTATAAATTCTATGCGCACATTTCTATTAATTTTTGAAAATCTGTTTTTGTATTTCACTTGAATAAATGGCATAGAAATAGACATTATTTGAATATTGGGGAATGACAACAGACATAAAATATAAAATCAACCTCTACGGGAATGATTAACCAATTTTGCCGTTTGGTTTAAATGTGCTTAATTTGATCTATGGAGCCGCTCTCTATTAGGGATGCGACATCGATGTCGATGTTTTCAAAACATCGATGTTTTATAAAAAAATATCGATGTTTTATAAAAATATCGATGTTTTATTTAAAAAAATCGATGTATTTACCATCGATGCATTGGAGCCGATGTTATTTTAACATCGATGTTTATACTCGTCGATGTTTTATTTTTAAATGAAAGAAAGTATTATTATAAAAATTAAAAAAATAACCAAGTAGCATAATATTACCATAATAATAATCAGTGAATTGAACATACTTTTAGACCAAAATGGACAAGGGTGAAGGGTCTGAAAAGTAGGGATACGACATCGATGTCGATGTTTTCAAAACATCGATGTTTTATTAAACACTTGATGTATTTACCATCGATTGATTGGAGCCGATATTTGTTTAACATCGATGTTTTAACAATGTTGATGTTTTACGATGTCGATGTTTTATTTTTGAATGCAAAAAGCACCATAGTAATAATTAAGAAAAATAACGGCACAACTAAATATTTCTCAGTGATGGCGACATCTGTCCCATCAGAAAGAGTTTTTTCCTTAATTGTTGGGATATTTAGTGAAAAAAGAAGTCGCCTTAAGGTGGAAAAAGTTTACAAACTTCTTTTTTACAAACTGTAAATAACAAATATTGGGGCATATAATAATTGTACACCGAATTTTTTTTATGGTAAATAAAAAATAAGTTTATGTTTCCCCCTATAAGTTAATAAATAATTAATAATAACTAACACTAATTTATAGTTAGTAGTACATGGCAAATTGTTGTAAGTATTATTTTCTTTTTAAATTATTCAATTTGAAAGTAAAAGATTTGTTAATTGTTCTTATTCATATTTTGGACTTTGCGTCGACAGTTTAAAAAGAGTCTTAGTTATAAATTAATAAACACGGCAAATGACAAATTAAGTCTTGCCCCCCCCCCCTCGCGAACATTAATAAACCAGTTTTAAGTAATGGGGGAGAAAAGGTTGAATGCACTTATGCTTAAAAACATCGATGTTTTGGGGCGATGTATTATCAACATCGATGTTTTACTTTTGAACATCGGTGTTCAAAATTAAAACATCGATGTTGATAATACATCGATGTTTAATTATCGTCATCGATGTTAATAATACATCGATGTTTAATTATCGTCATCGATGTTGATAATACATCGATGTTTAATTATCGTCATCGATGTTGATAATACATCGATGTTTAATTATCGTCATCGATGTTTAAACATCGATGTTTTTGTGCGATGTATTATCAACATCGATGTTTAATTATCGTCATCGATGTTTTACTGTCGATGTCGCATCCCTATTCGCTATTGCTAAAACTACATAGAGGTTGTGATTTACTCCCAGATCATTATTCTATTATTAATATATCTAAAATTAATTCCGTAATTTTTGCCATATCGAGGGCCACCCTTAAAATATTGAGGGATAGGGGTGGCAAAAGGTTCGTGCCCCTAGGACTTGATACCTCTGTTCTAGGATAGAGAAGTGAACTTAAGTCGCCCTAGAGCTATTGGTGACGATCTAGGATCAATCTCGAAGTTCCTGTACTAAGGGATTATAAGGATACGAACACCTGATAAAATAGCATTACACTGAATAAAACCACTTACATATTTTCATCCCATATTATCGGTAAATTTTTTAAACTTATCTATCAGTTTTGGGGGGAGCAGTCTGGGCCCTAAACATTAAATTGCCTAAGAGGTATTGCCTAGGACTTATCATCTTGTTCCCTGATATACGGACAATTCCCAGAATGAGTGCGGTCGAGAATCACCTGTATATTGGTGATCCATATTACCGGAACATTTGTTATATTTATCTATCAATTACAGGGGGGCTGGAAGCCTAAACACACCTTATTAGATACTCCAAAGAGGTTCTCCCCAAGGAAATTCATCGAATGAGTACGGACGATAACTACACGCATATCGGTGATACTTATTTTCAGTATATTTGTTTTCCTGATTCCTCAGTTTGGTTACTGGGTAAAAATATTTGTGAACCAAACGAATTCGCATGCTACCCCCTAGAACTTACTACCCTGTCTCCTGATAACAATTCCCCCAAAAAGAGCTGTCGAGAACCACCTGCATATTAGTGATCTTATTGGAGAAACATTTATTATTCTTATACAAATTTTTTTGTGAAGGGTGGACACTGCTTTTGAACCAAAGAGGTTCTCCTCTACGAATTAGCGCCCCATCTCCTGATGAAGTGCGATTCGCTGAACGAGTGCGGCCAAGAACCACCTGCAAAAAATCGTTACTTATTTTCTGTGTATTTGTTTTACTGATCCATCAGTTTGAGGGATGAGTAAAAATACTTTGGGTCGAAGGGATTCGAGCCCCTAGGTCTTGGCGCTCCGTAAATGATAATGGCGCGCTTCATCATTCATGGCAATTGATAGAAGTAAGCGACAATAGGCGAATTGTCAGTTGTTTGTGGTTTCAATCGATAGATGCCACTACTAGCACAGTTGGACGCTTCATTTCCGGAAGAGGTCAGATTCCCGTGGGCTACCTTTCCTTCAAAGGTGTTGATCAGTTTCAGAATCAAACCCTCCGCGGGCACGTCAACGTACAATGCTTGGAAATGATGAGTTGTTCAGCAAAGTTTTTCCCTATTCGATAACCCGCACTGGTTTCCCTTCGGCGATTCAGAATTAGCGGAGATCCTTTCTGCTCGTGGGGTCGGGGAGTTGTTTCTTCTGGTTTTAACCTTCTGGATTTTTGCACAAAAGCCTTATTAGGAGTGTAAATAAAGTAATTTATTTACAAGTCGAATGAAATATTTGTGTGAAAATCTAGCAGGTTAAAGGGCCGCGGTATCTCGCTTTTAAAAGTAACGGATTAGCAACCGGAGGGTTGTGTAGTTCGAATCCAATCAAAGACCGTCGTGTACAAATGGAGCTGGTGCACGCTAAATCTTTCGTAGCCTCAAATGTCCTCACTGAGGTGTGCTGGCGATGTTTGGATAGTGGGGTGCCAACTCCGGTACGACCTCGTCATCTCAGCGTGGTTCGAAATTCCGTAATCGGATTTTTCCCTTGGGGTTTGATCTTGGACCTTCACTAACTACCCTTTGTGTTGCTCCAGTGCGATGTTACTTTAGATACCTAACTACCTACTAGCAAGTTAAAATTTTAAACTATACTGATTCGGCTCAGTAGATTATATATGACAATAGATTCAATGAAAATGACTTGTTTAACTATTGCAGGTATCTTGCCTATTCGAATTTAGGCAACAAAGGACAAAATATGTATGGGAAGTTTTAGACCAGGTTCAGATAAATTTATAGCTGAAAAATTCTTGTGGAGGGTAAGAGTACGCAGGTAGGGTGGCTAAGAATACGCACCGGATCTGTCTTAACAATAGTCGCATACAAAAGGCCCATTGCCTTCGTATGCGCTACAATCCTCGTGCCACTAATCTTTGCATAATCCCCATTGAATCCAGTCTTCGTTATAAGAATTGTCACATCCTGGGCAAATAACTAAAGTATCATCATTTTCAGCAGAAAACATAGGCTGGACTGTGATCATTGATGGTTGTTGGTCGTTATAAGAGAAAGTCAACCCTTTTTTACGTTTTGTTTCTTTTTTGTTCGTTTTATATTTACCCTTTCATTTCACTTTTCTGAATTATTAAGAATCTTTGCCTTTTTTCTTTATTTTCCAAAACGGGCTTTAACTGGCGAAGATGTCATGATTTCGGACTTAAGAGCAGGTCTCTTTTTTTTCTGGTTCACATTTTCGTTTTTCTTTTGCTTTGGAAGCGGTAAAATTGAATTAATGCTAACAATAATTTTACTGCAGGTAGAATTTTCTGCAGGCCTAGAAGTAGTTTCTTGTTCTGACAGCGTTTCGCTTGCTTCCGCACTTGGGTTTACAGATCCAGTTGGAATTTCATTCAGGGTTTTTCGCTTATACACTTATACAATTATTTTATGGCTTTTGAAAGAAAAATAAATGAAGTAAAAGTTAACGCAAGCTTAGGGAGGCTAAGCGTTCTCAGTGAAAATCTGTAGCGAACTCTTGGCCTCCTTATTTGCGCTTGACGAAACCGCTGTTAGATGACAGCATGTCAGAGATAGATAAAGTCTATCTACACCAACTTGTAGCTTATGACCTATGCTTTAATCTGAAATAAGTTTATAAAAAATATTTCACTCTGTATATGGCAAACATTTTTGTTTTATGTTAAAACTACATAGGAAAGTAAAAAAATGAATTTTTTCTGGTAAATTGAAAACGAAGTGTAGCAAATCGATGGTGATAAGTTGTAATCTAACACAGTAAGCTTAGGGAGCAGAACTAAACTAAGCAGAACTAAAACGTCATAATGGCGATTCTCTGCAGTGTTACCAACAAGGTGAAATTTCTCTACGTATTCTTAGCCGACAGCGTACACTTACCCTATACGTATGCCTATACTTACCCTATACCGTTCCCCTATACGTATTAGTATAATTATATTTTACGTCTGTTTTTGATTTTACTGCAGTTTTCAAATATGCGGACAAAATGCCTGCAGAACAATTGCAATTGCCTGGACTTGTGTTGCAGAACACTGAATATAATTCTGCACCTGGGATCGGATCCAATCAGCTAACTGTGTTGCGAAACATGACAACAGATGACAAACAGGCCAAAACCAAACCCAGATGAGTTCTATCGGGTGCAATGTTGGTGGACAAAGAAACTTGGTTGGATACCTTATCTTCTGTAAATACCAGATCTCTTGGAAAAACTGTAAAAGGTGGGCTAGACTTAGTATCCAGAAAGCATAGCTCTATATCACATTTGTGATACTAAATTGTATGAAGCTTAAGTTGATGTTCCTGTTAGGACAATTATATAAATTTAATTATGCGTTTATTTTACTTGGGAAGATTGTCTGTTTTTGAATAAATAAACTTAAAATTAAATGTGTGCTGAAAACAAAACAGTTCTATCTTAGTAATCTGTTTAAAAAATACGTTGACAGATTAAGATAAATTGCCTGGAAGAACTGGATGAAATTGTGCACACACAGTATATATATATAAGATGCTACATTAAGAAACATGTTTTTCGTTCATGGAATTCATCATTCTGACAGGTAACGTTAGACAAAATGGGCGATATCTCTTAGGCATGTGGAATAGTACAAAAAGATTTTCTTTCTCAATATTTCATACTAAAAGGTGAACGGATAATTGCTTTTATTTCTAACTTGATGTAGAAGTTTTGCATACATATTGATATGCTGTGACATATGTTTTGTTCTGCCATTATTTATTTAGATTCAAAAATAAACTTTACAAAATGTCACTACGGTTTTTACCTATCTGTTTTTTAAAAGTCATTTGAGAACTGTTTGATTCCTGTAACTTATCCTGGGTGTATTTCTGGCTTCTTTGACTTTGTGTATGTATGTATATATCGAAGGACAGCGGCTCGGCCGCCTTGGCTTAGTAGGCTTGTCCACTCGTCTAGCAATATGTGAGTTGTAGGACCCTCCGGTTTGATTCCTACCTTGGTGATCTTATTTGTGTCAGCAAATCTTTTATTGTGCGTGTTTGTCTTTTATTTGACTTTGTCTGTTTCGTGTTTGGCACAGCTTGGTCAAATATGACCCTCGTGCCATAAAACTAAACCAGCAATCTAATAGTCTAGAAAAAATTGCAGGCATCCCTTTTTGGTTTAAAAATTAATATGTATCTGCTTCTATCTATCTTTATGTACACTACCCTACAATAAGGGACCTGACGCCAGCGTATTTGCATAAAATCCGACTGTTTGTTTGGGGGTGTTTTTCGTTGTATGGCCTGGGATCTTTGCATGTTGTTCCTGGTCAATTGAACGCCAACGCCTACATGAGCATTTTGATAGTCAGGTCTTCCTACGCTCTGAAAATTCTATGGAATGGACGAATGTTACTTCCAGGACGACAATGATCCATTTCATGTTGCATCCTATGCCAAGCAGTGGTATCAAGATATGGATGTAAAACGTCTTCCCTGGCCTGCCCTAAGTTCCGACCGAAACCCCATAGTACATTTGTGGGACGAGTTAGAATGACGCTTACGGACCAGGGAACCACATCCGAAATATACAGCTAAGCTGACGACATTTTTGCAGCAGGAATGGACAAAAATACCCATAGCTGTGTACCAAAACCTTATTGAAAGTTTGCCCAGAAGGGTTGCTAGTGTAATTGCAGCAAGTGAGGGACCATCCCCCCATTAAACCATGCATTATTTCCCTTATACCATCACACCTTGCTGTCCTGTCCATTATTGTTGGGTGGTGTATATAGAATCTATTTTTTTATGTTAGTATATGATGTAGGGTAAGAGTTCATGATATGTAGTACCGCAATATCTCGATAAGTTGTTAATAAAATCTATCGCAATTCGCATCAAATTCCTCTGTGGTATAAGTCACCGTATTCAGCTTTGGACGTCACCTGAGCAATCGTTTTTGCAAAGGAAGTATTTTTATATTTTTAGGTGCTGAAAACATTTGGCATTCGCATAAAATGTTTGGAAAACATTTGGCATTCGCATAAAATGTTTGGAAAACATTGAAAAAATAAAATACTCGATCAAATTTGTGCATTTTCTATAAAATACATCTCTGTTAGAAGGCATATCTATTCAGTTTTGAACTTCAGCTGAGCAATTACTTTTTCAAAGGAAGTACAGGGTGTCCTAAAAATTTCCGTACTGTCGATTCGGGAATTTATTATACAACATTTTAAAAGAATTATTTTTATGCCAATGGTGAAAAGCACTTTTATCGAACGTAGGAAAATAATTTGAACTTACATTTATAATAAATGTTCAAAATTTACACCTTTTTCTTGGAGGCAAGGCTGAAGTCGTTTGCGTATATTTTTAGAAAAGCGTTTCAAGATGCTGGGAGTGACTTCTTGTAACCTTTGAGTAATATCATTTTTCAGATCACCTATTGTTTTTCAGATCACCTTTGTTGATAACTTCATTAACTTTGTTCTTTAAGTATCGCCACAGAAAAAAGTCAGAGATGCTTAGATCAGGGGAACGAGGTGGCCTAAGGTTTCTGGAGACGAGTCGATCGCAATAATAAGATCGCAATACCATCGGCAATAATAAAGCCGCTTCTCATTGTCCGGTGGGTTTAGTTCATTTAACATTTTTACACGATAAGCATGAAAATACAAAAAAATCGCCGAACAAGTTGATATAGCGTATAATTATTCGGTATTGCATCATTTGGATATTTATGTGGCCAAAATTCTTTACATATCTCATATGATTTATATTCAAAATAAGCCTCAAACAGCGCAATTCTGTGAATGAGTGATAAACTCATCTTGCAATAAAGAACAAAATGACGTGGAGCTTTGTTATCGCACAACTTGAGCGCAAAAAAAAACCAAACTAATCATATTAAAGACTCGATAAAACTAACTATAAACAGACGATAAAATTCAATATTTAAAAAAAACAAGGGCTATAATTTTTTAAAGTTGGAGTACGGGAACTTTTAGGACACCCTGTACTTTTATATTTTGAGGTGCTGAAAACATTTGACATTCGCATAAAAAGCTTGGAAAATGTTAGACGAAATAAAATGATTCGAAAATTAAAAAAAAAAATGTTTGGTTAATATTGAGCAATATGCATAAAATACATTTCTGTTAGAAGGCACCCATATTCAGTTTTGAACATCAGCTTTGAGGAATAGTTTTTTCGCAGGAAGTACTTTTGTATTGTAAGGTGGAAGCATCTATAGGTCCATTTATAAAAACAGTTATTTAAGAGAAATTACATTTCATGAATTTTTGTTTGCGTAAACTATCACAAAATACTTTTTATATGCGAATGTTTAATATAAGTACTGCATTAAATTTACTTTTTCTTGAAACAAGTGCCACTTTTCCGTGTGTACTTAATATGGAACACCTCGATTTTACTCATTAGAGAACAGACTTTACAATTGTATATGTTCTGAAATTTATATTGTAACTATTAGAATTTTCACTGTCTCCATCTAGTAGTGTCTTTGAAATTCACTGAAAAATTCACAATGTAGTGTTAAAATAACTAAAAGTAAACGCAAAAGAATTAAAGTTATTTATTTATTTGTACTTAAGAACCAATCAAATATTATTTTTTTCAGAAAGAAATTAAAACTTCTATGTATGATGAGATAGACCAATTCTTCAAGTGTCCCGTGGGAGATACTTCTTCAAAATCGGTAATTTTGAATTGTTTTAGAATTAGTAAAAGACTTTTCGAGTTCAATAAAGTATTTATTCGCATATGAATTTCAGTCAATTGTGTCGTTACGTTGCGTCTGATTCATTCAATCCAACCCATTTCCCTACTTTTGACAATCTAAAACCATCAGATACTTCGTATTACATACAATTGTCCTCATTATTGATTTATTACTTCCTTTAACATATCTCTTATGTAGTTGCAATTAAAAAAATGTTCAATGCTACGATTATTTAAAATTTCCAACAACCCCGAGAAACATCATGATGCTCCCTCAAATGGATTAGGTGCTCATCTGCAAATCCGTACTGCTGTTATTTTTCAAGAAAGCATCCACACCAGAATACTGCGAGAAATAGAAAGTGACATCGGCACAATATACGCGGATGTTCTCTGGAAACGTAGCCGTGATCCGTTTTTCTCTTTCAATCTGTACGATATCATCCCTCCCCAAACCTGTGCACCGTGACCAATGACACACGGCTGATTTTCGCATACTGTTTATCCCAGGAGGTCGCGAGACATTAAATCCCTCGAAGCTTTACTTGTTTTCGAGACAAATTGATAGTACAGGAAAAATAAAACAGGAAGCAACTCACAAAGTTATTTCAGACAGTTGTTATGGACTACCGTCCATTTCTTATTTGCACAAAAGACACGGGAGCGAATTTCGATCAAGGACGGATTCCACGCCTTTCTGTTCTATGTAGTGGATATTCCCAGGGTAGTCTTAACACTCCAAGGGGTTTCGATGAGATATGTCTTGTATCAAGATCTGATCCATTTTACTAATGACGAGATTTATCGTCATCAAGGTATTTGTGTTTTTTATGATGATGAGATCAAGATCTGGTTCATTTTTCTTCTAATGACGAGATATATCGTCAATCCAGATCTGATCAGGTTTGCTAATGACGAAATAACTCGTCGAGACAACCACCATGAAGGTTAAGAACATTATAGGCTCTGGACAAAATACTACACAAAGGAGTTTCTACTCTGTTTACGTTATAGTCATAGTCATAGTCATAGTGAGTGGGGAGGTCAGGAAAGCCCTAGGTGCTGATTCCACTAGGAAATATTGCACCAAACCCCATTGTTTTTCAACACTCTTGTCAAAGAAAGCCATATTCCTTAAGAAAGGCCAAGAGGCTTTTGACAGGTTCTTTGTGAATTGTATTAAGTTATGTTCCAAGACCTAGACTTGAGTGCCTTATGTAAAGCAGAGCTTTGCATTCAAAAAGTATATGGTGCGCTGTTTCCTCCACCATATTGCATTTCCTGCTCTGTTTACGTTAGTGAAACGTAAACAATGTAAAGTTTTCCTGAGAGTTTCAAATACAAAGTGCATGACGTGAACCGCAAGGAAACGTGGACATATAAGATTTAGAAACGCAAACATTTCAACTTATAATTTTTAACGTCGGCTTACAAGCAAAACGCACCAGGTCAAAATTTTCCAGATACGTGTTTTTTAACTTTTCTTGACCAGAATGTAGTTATCTTTATACTGGTGATATATGTGTGCGTGCGTCTACAAATTATCACCATCATGAGCGTTAAGAACATCATAGGCTCTGGACAAAATACTACACAAGAGTTTCTACTCTGTTTACGTTAGTGAAACGTAATAGTCATAGTGAGTGGGGGACATGGATACCAAGTTACAGATAGAAAATTTACAAGGGGATTTTGATAAGATATCCGAATGGGCTGTAAAATGGGGTATGTCATTTAATGTAGGGAAATGTCAAGTTCTGCATATGGGTTACAGGAATAGTGGAGCCGAGTACTGTCTGCAGGGAGTAAAGGTAAAGGAGGGAGAAACAGTCAAGGATCTTGGGGTGATAATTCACAGGGATTTTAAAATGGGTCACCAATGTTCAGCTGCGGGTAAAAAGGCTAATAGGTTATTGGGGTATATTAAAAAGACTGTAACTTCAAGGGATAAGAATATAATCTTGCCATTATATAAGGGTTTAGTAAGACCACATCTAGAATATGCTGTACAATTCTGGGCTCCATATATGAGAAAGGACATAGAATCAATTGAAAGGGTTCAGCACAGAGCTACAAAAATAATAAAGGGGCTAGCAAATTTCGACTATAATGAACGTTTAAGTAAGCTAAACATGTATACACTGGAAAGAAGAAGAAGGAGGGGGGATTTGATTCAGCTTTTCAAGTTTGTAAAACAAGGGGACACAGAGGGCTTAAATTTCAATAGGGATAACAGAACAAGGGGCCATGGGTATAAATTGAATAAGACACATTTTAATCGGGATTTAAGGAAAAACTACTACTTTAATAGGGTAATAGACAGTTGGAACGCGTTGCCAGAAAATATAGTTAATTCAAAGGGAGTGTACGAATTTAAGACACAATTGGATAGTCAGTGGGAATTGGAGAATTCATAAACAAAGGACCAGCCTTGTTGGGCTTGAGCCTGTAGCTGGTCGTCAATATTTGTATTTGTATTTGTATTTGTAAACAATGTGTAAAGTTTTCCTGAGAGTTTCAAATACAAAGTGCATGACGTGAACCGCAATGAAACGTGAACATATAAGATTTAGAAACGCAAACATTTCAACTTATAATTTTAATCGTTGGCTTACAAGCGAAACGCACCAAGTCAACATTTTCCAGACAGTGTTTTTTAGCTTTTCTTGGACAGAATATGGTTATCTTTATACTGGTAATGTGTGTGAGTGGGTCTACCAAATCATTTTTCTTTGCATGGCGCTAGATTTCTTTTTGAGAAATACAGTGAGTTTAGTATAGTTGAGTAGAATTTTCTTCCCTTCGTTTCCTGTGAACTGTTTTTCATTTAGTGAGTTTCTCTTGGTACATCGATAAGTAATTTTCTAACTACAGTATAAATTGATTGATTCTACAATTGATAAGCCCAATTGTTAGAAGAATAACATAAACATGTTTTAGGAGAGGGTTTTTCAGTGTTTACATAAACTACTGGATAAGAAGAAAATAATTTCCAGTTAAGAACCAGTTTGATTTGTTGCCGTTTAACTATGTTTGGCTAGAATTTTCAATACTAGTGCCATATTTAAAGTACCCCAATTATGGCGGAAAATGTAAAGTGGTGCCAATACACCAGCGTCCCTGTATTTAGCATTACATAAAAGGTAAGACATGATTTATTTATTACTTTTCTGTTAACCTCTTTTATCACTTCCATTAATCAAGAATTAAAGGTCTTACGGTGTAATTTGTTTTCATCCTTTCCGTCTTGAAAATGCAATGATTTATCTACTTTGTTGCTATTTTTTAAGTGGAAACATTTGTTTTATAGAACGTAAACTAATAATCACAATATTACTGCCGTAATTCGTGGGACCCTTAACAACTGCCAAGTGTGCTCTTGTGTTAAGACTGTCGGATGTATGAAGTCGGTTCAGGGAAAATTTAACTTCTGAAATAAAATGAAAAAAAAAATTGAAACTTTAGTTAATAATAAAGGGACTTTAACTTTTACACAACCATTACGTAATTCGAGGGACCATGAACAACGGCCTAATGTGCTCGTGCGTTGTGCTGAATATATACAGTCGGTTAACGAAAATTTTAACTTTTGGAGTAATCGAATATGAAAAACGTTTGAAACTTTTGGTAATAAAAAGGGGAATTTTAGTTTTTTTATAACCATGACGTAATTTCAGGGACCGTGAACAACTGCCTAGTGCGATCGTGCTTTGTGCTGAATATATACAGTAGATACAATGGAAAATTTAACTTTTGGAGTAATCGAATAGGAAAACGTTTGAAACTTTCGGTCATAATAGGGGAAATTTGAGATTTACATAACCAGGACGTAATTAGAGGGACCGTGCACAACTGCTTAGTGTGCTAGTGCGTTGTGCTGAATATATACAGTCGGTTAACGAAAATTTTAACTTTTGGAGTAATCGAATATGAAAAACGTTTGAAACTTTTGGTAATAAAAAGGGGAATTTTAGTTTTTTATAACCATGACGTAATTTGAGGGACCGTGAACAACTGCCTAGTGCGATCGTGCTTTGTGCTGAATATATACAGTAGATACAATGGAAAATTTAACTTTTGGAGTAATCGAATATGAAAAACGTTTGAAACTTTTGGTAATAAAAAGGGGAATTTTAGTTTTTTATAACCATGACGTAATTTGAGGGACCGTGAACAACTGCCTAGTGCGATCGTGCTTTGTGCTGAATATATACAGTAGATACAATGGAAAATTTAACTTTTGGAGTAATCGAATAGGTAAAACGTTTGAAATTTTCGGTCATAATAGGGGAAATTTCAGATTTACATAACCAGGACGTAATTAGAGGGACCGTGCACAACTGCTTAGTGCGCTAGTGCGTTGTGCTGGATATATACAGTCGGTTTACGGAAAATTTAACTTTTGTAGTAATCGAATATGAAAAACGCTTGAAGTTTTGGTAATAATAAGAGGTCTTTCAGTTTTTTACGTAACCACGACGTAATTCAAGGGACCACTAATAACAGCCCTGTGTGCTTGTGCCTTCAACCTCTACATTTAGTTTTACATAATAACCTCATCATAACGTTAAATATCAAAATATGTAATATGGTTAAAAATAATATTTTCATCATAAAATGTGTCAGAAAATTTGGAAAATTATCTGTGGGGAATATGATTAATTAATAATTAACTATTGATATCGCAGCTATCTTTCAAGACAACCACCTAAAAGCAACGGTTAATGGTTATTTATTTGTTTAATTCAAATTAATGGTAAAAAGAGGAAGAGATGCTTGGAAAACATATAATGTGACGAAATTGTTGAATGAAAATGTTATTAAAAAAAGTTACGACGACTTGAACTACAATGAAAATCAGAAATTGAGGATGGCCCCCAAAGATGTACTATTAATTAAAATTTACATCTCTATCCTTTTGATTTCATAATAGCAGTTTCAGTACTATGCATTATTATTTTTATCTTTTAAAATTATTTAGCAGAAGCTAGTATTTGGAACATTACAGGCTTGATATAAATTGAATTTAAATTTTCAATAACCCGTTGGCAGTAATTTTTAACTTTATGAATTTGTAACAAGAAAGCATGTATCCCATATCCGGTCTGCAAGAGTGGTATGCCTTTAAAAGAGCATACATTTATAGGCTATCTAATTTTAAACATATGTAAAGATTTAGATATTTAATTAATAAATATTTCTCTCGTATTCTTATTCTCAGTCGAAATGAAGAAATGAAATGCAGTTTATATTAGAAAAATCGGTTATTTATTGTAGTATTTGTATACTTGGAACTTCAATTAATAAGGGTTTGGTATAAATATATTTTTTTATAAATGGTTTAAATATATGCTATGATGTAATGAACTTCAAATATATTTAACTATAGGTTTATAAGTTTATTTTAGAGATATTGATCGAATTCCGTTCATAGTTTTCGTCTGCATTGTATTACGATTACGATATTTATTTTATAACTTAGTATAATTTTGCTCTAAATCGTCATCCAAATTTCCAAGTTTTAAAACAGCCGATATACGTTATAGTATATAGAAATCGAAAAACATGGTGTAATTCTGAAACTGGAATTAATTTTGCTTTAACAATTGTATGTATTAATGTTTTATGGAATATATAACAATATAACTCTTGAAATATGAAAGGTAAACATCTTTTCTCAATACTTTAAATTAAAGATAAACGTTATAAACTTACTCAAGTGGGTCTATATGGCCTAAATTAAAGTAAGTTGCAAAATCTGTACAACTGTTGGCATTTAAATAGAAAGCAAAATTAATATCGCAACTTTTTGCTCCGTTTGATCATTTATACTGCTTAAACTAGAAAACAAGATGGAGAATGATACATTTATGATTTCCAACGCAATAAAAATGTCGATTTTAAAGGTAATAGAGAAATGAATTTCGAAATGTAACTTAAAATGGATGATATTTTTACAATTGCTTTGAGCAATTTACAGTTTAGAGTCGTTTCTGTATTACATGTATAGAAATTTGGATATTCCCATCTATATTTAGAAGGATTTTTATCCGTATTAAATTTTTTGAAAATGATACGTTTTAGGATATTTAAACTTATTGAGAGTTTTGTTAAACATTGAAAGAGAGCGCTGCTAGATTTAATATTGCACTAACTTATGATTAAGAATTTTGTGTTGTCAAAAACAATAAACACGGTTATAAAGTTTGAAAACCGACTGAAATCTGTGAAATATATTTTACTGTAGAAATATATATATATATATATATATATATATATATATAAGTTATAAATTTTCAAAACTTCCTTAACAAAACTAAAAGAATGTGGATTACTTTTTATAAATCTTTTATATATCAGTACAAAAGAAATTAGGCCAGAATGACTGATTTTCAGAATTTTAATTTTAATATTTCACTCTATCGCATAAATATTAAGGAAGACAAAAAGCATGCCATGATACAAATAATTGTAATTTATGTTCATAGAACAAAATTTAGCTTCAATTTTAAGCATATTATAGCATTTTTTAAATTAATGATGCACTTAACTTCTTTAGATCCATCAAAAGTCAAATTAAATCTCTTTTGTCTTGGAACTTAAGATATATTAAGTACATATTAAAATATATATAGATTATGTATATATATAGTTGATTTTATATAGATATATAAAAAAAAACCTTAAAATGTAGATCATACCTAAAACACATAGTCATTAGGGATACGACACCGATGTCGATGTTTTGAAAACATGTTTTTTAAGAAGATGATTGATGTTGATTTTAAGATGATGAAATGATGTTTTTTAAGAAACATCGATGTATTTAACATTGATGTATTGGAGTCGATGTTTTTGTAACATTGATGTTTATGCTTGTCGATGTTTTTACGGTGTCGATATTTTATTTTTAAATGAAAAAAAGTACCGTTATAAAAATTTAAAAAATAACCAAGTAGCATAATTTTTATAATCAGCAAACTGAACATTCTTTTAGACCAAAGTGGACAAGGGTGAAGGGTCTGAAAAGTAGGGATGCGATCTCGATGTCGATGTTTTCAAAACATTGGGTTTTATAAAAAACATCGATGTTTTGGTGTCGATGTCGCATCAATAGTAGCTAAACCAGTTTTAAGAAATGGGGAAAAAAGTTTAAAGACACTGAATTTTAAAAACATCGATGTTCAAAAACATCGATGTTTTGGGGGCAATGTATTATCAACATCGATGTTTTAATTTTGAACATCGATGTTTTGCTGTCGTTGTCGCATCACTAATAGTCATCCATCCACAGGTTTTAAAAGCATACTTTGCTCTCTGAGTAATTTGTGGAGTTTCTATTATTTCTTTGGCGTTAAGTTTTATTTGTGAGTTTGTGCATCAGTTTTAATAAGACGCTCTCATCCTATTACCTCAACATTAATTGCGAACCCCTCATTTCTTAAACAACCGCATATTAATTCAAGAATATAAATGAAGGTACTTAGAATTAACGCTCTTTAGTTTTCACTGTTTTTACATATTCCCTACTGTCAAGCTAAATTTCTCAAAAATATAACATGTGCAGGTAAATAATAAATTTGCATTCCTTACTTAGAAGTTTCTTCATTTTCTTGTCCACCATTACTCAGTGGTTGATCACTAGAACGAAGTATCGGACAAGATGGGTGCTGAAACATATTAGTAGTTGTTACATTTTAACGTTGGACTTGTTATATAGTAACGTAGAACGTGCTTATTGAAAATTTAATATACACTCTAATTTGCAAATTGCATTTACAGATTGTGAAAAAAAATATGCTGAGTCTAATTCCTACTTTTTTAAAAGATGCAAATATCAATACCATCTAATATTCTGAAAAGTAAAATGCTTTTACTAATTCCATATCTATTTTTGTTGTAATACATACATTTTAACTATCCATTTTTATTAATTTCGGAATATATTTTCATGTATATCATATACATGCTTTTAAATCAGATTAACATTTTACTGAAGACAATGAAAATGAAGGCACATTTCATTCTGAAGATTATCCGTGCGCAAAAATTAATTATATTACATATCTTAGAAGTAATTTTTAAGAGACAAAGTATTAAAGATTGTTAAGCGTCTGAAAGCTTTTTCTTTGAAATATCGCATAAATCTTAAACTGATGCATTTTTATATTAATGGAATACAAATAATAAAACGATGCAGACAGTTATAATAATGTATCAAGTTCTCAAATCTATAAACAAATTTGATATCTTTAATCCTCTGCAATCATCATAAGCATTTTGGTTTTGCTCTTTAAATTTAAAAATTTTAGTTTACTATAATGCTAAATAAAACGGAGACCATTGCATTATAAATTATTAGTTATGCAATATAGCTTTTCCAAATAAAGATCTTCCTTGTATCTTTATATTAAAAATAAATATTTTTTTATTCTTATACTCTTAACAGTAAATTAATAATGAGAGAGCCGTTAACAGTTATTTATAAAAGTTCATATTGTTATCTTTCATTAATACTTTTGAAAAACTTGAAGCTTTAATGAATGTGAGAACAAAAAATTTAGAATTTCAATGAAATTATGAAATTGAATTAGATAGTACTACCTTTAACGGTAATGACTTTATAAAATCTGTCATTGGAAACCGTGTTCTATTAAAATTAAATATCTTGATATTTGCAAATTTTAAAAAAGAAAATCTTTTTCATTTCCTTCGAACTATATAAACGTCGTTTGTACTAGTAATATGTTTCGTTCCCTGAGGAAATATGAATGACAATACTTGTTTGAAATATGAATAGTTTACCCGCATATATTACATCTATGTTCGAGAGGTTTCGAAATGGTGAGTACTTGTATGTTTGAATTATAATGGTAAGATACACAAAATAGTTTCATCAAGGGAAACTTTGATCAATTGTAAAGAATAATAGAAGTTCATGGTAAAACTTCTGAAATATTGAATTTCTAAATGCTTCACTGAATAATCTATATTAGCATGTTTTGTAACTCATGCTTATTGAAGCATTTGAGCTAACTTATTACTTAATAGATCAATTTTTAATACAGTAATTGAATGGTAAATTAAACTTAAGAATCAGTTATTAAAATTACACTTTACACTCACTTTGAATTACACAATTTCAATTCATAGCAAGTATAAATTAAGATTTAAAATGCTACTGAAAATTTTCGTTTTAAGTAAAAAGAACAGAAAAGAACTAATTCTCATCGAGATATTTTGCTAAAAAAATTTCAAAGAAATGTTTAATTATGAGATTAGTTATGAATATAAAAATATATTAAATAACACATGTATGAAAAATATTTTGTTTATTTTACCTAACAGATTAGTTTATAATAATAATAATAATGATAATATATATATACGAAAATCCTTAAATACACGAGTTTTTACCAGCTGAGATATACGGAAGGTCGTGAATTATTCCCATATAAATTTTAAAAATATATCATGGCAATTGCACACTTGTTAAAACTTAAAAACTTTGTTTAAAAGTAATATGTTTCAATTTATAAATTAAATTGAAGCCTTTTTATTTTATCTATTCATTTTTATACACAAAAATTTAGATATTTGTATGATGTAGATTTATTTTTGGTGTTTAGTTGATTGTTTACATCATACTTAATTACAAATGCGTGTGAAGTTATATTTTTAGTGCACTTATGTGTATTCTTAAGTAATACATAACGCTAAGGTTTATTGTATAGGGACGCATAATTTACTATTAGTATACAAATTTATCATTGCACATGGGATATAATGATTTTCACACAGTTTGATTTGTGATTGTTTGAAAAAGAGACAGTCACTGCTTGAACAGCCTCTATTTTGCATACAATCTTGGAAACTGAATACTCATATAACTGCTATCGACATAGACAGATCAATAACTCTATGATATATGCTCTTAGCGTATATATTTCAACTAAAATTGAATCAAAGATTCAAGCGTATAAATGTATGGAAATTACGTATTTCCTCAAAGTTTTATGAAAAGACTGTTTTAAGGTGACAAAAATCAAAATTCAACGTTTCTGTTTTTCGAAATATT
This sequence comes from Metellina segmentata, assembly GCA_947359465.1. Classification (NCBI taxonomy): domain Eukaryota; kingdom Metazoa; phylum Arthropoda; class Arachnida; order Araneae; family Tetragnathidae; genus Metellina; species Metellina segmentata. Next base: position 51,966,941 of record OX375884.1, on the reverse strand, counting down.
TAAATGCTAAACAAGACATGTTTTAGAGGGAAAGGGAATCATTTACAGGATATATGTATCCATTTATTTGCACTTTCAAGATTTTTGAAAAATATTTAGAGCTATTTTTTATATAATAGACTAGCCACTGCGTGGCTAGCTCGGCGTTGCCCGTGCCCGTGGTGTTGGTTTGCAAAGCAAATGTAATCTGTTTTTTTTTTTATTAACTCGAAGGGCAGAAGATGCAATCTGTTTCACGTAAAGTCACAATCGCTTGCGAAAATATAAAAGATTTATTCAATTTAAAAATTATTTATTTAAAGAAAATCATATTTTTAGGTATCGATCTAAAGTGATATTTTCCACAGATTTCAAATCCGTTGAAATTTTTACTCTATCTTTAACGGTCTAGGATATAGAAAAAAAGACCTACATAACTAAAGTTAAGACTTTGTTTTTATCCTCTGCTGGAAAATCATTCCTCTGGGCAAAATAAAAGTGGAAACAGAAAAAATAAATTTAGAATCCACCGCGATGAAAACAACTTGGCATGATTCCAAAGCCTCATGGCAAGGTAATGTGGGTAGAAAAGTCTAGTTACCGGTGTTTCTTCTTTCTGCGGAAGAAAGGTGTTGAAAAAACGATGGAGAATAAAACTATTAAATTCATTTTAAAATCTTCTAGATTGAATTTTAAAATGCGCCGCGACCCAAAAATTGCAAAAATTTCCCACTACTTGTGTGACAAATTTCATTGCTGTAAGTGCCATAGAATCGTCATGATTTTGCGGCAGCGAAAAAAACAAACAGACAAACACTTCCTTTTATAAAAGTATAGATACTGTAATGTAATAATTTTACATAATTACAATTTATGGCAAACAATACCCAGTTTCCTTTCATTGAAGATATATTTTTATGTCAGAAAAATTATCGGCACAAAATTTAACTACTCACGTTATTTTCAATGATAACAGATATCGTTAATCGATCGACCGAATTTTCTGATTATCTTAACTAAATCTGATTTATAATGGTCCCTACGTGTAACTGACTAGACCACCATTTTTGTCACTAAGTCACAATATAAAAATGAAATGCATACTTAATACATAATTTATTTTCATGAGTCAAAATATATTATATTCATCCCACATTTAGAATTAAAAAGCATTGAATTCTCAATCTTTCTACATGTAAAGTATTGAATAATTATTAAACGTTGTGGCCAATGTGCAAAGTATATTGACTCAGAAGTAAGTGTATATTCCCTAAACATTTAATACATATATTTTAACCCTTTAATTGGTTTCACCCAGATATCTCGTCTATCAAGATCTTAACAGTTTTGCTAATGACGAGATAACTCGTCAGCAATGTCTGTCAAGTCAATTTTTTAATGATGGCGGGTCTTTTTCTTGGGCTGTCTTCTTCAGTCTTTTTCATAACATGTTCATGTTCAGTAACATGTTCGGGTTAGTTTTGCTATGGACGAAGGATACCTCATAGAGACAACCACAAGGAGGATATAACTACACACTTTACCGTAGCTAAAATTCTCCAGAAAACTAAATATTATTCATTTCAATATAACTCTTGAAATAAAGAGGACTACTAGAGATATACTGGACTAGTTTTAGAGGCTAATGGAATAAAGTTCAGCGTTGTAAAGTAAAATGTAAAAGTTTCCTCAAATTTTTAGAAAAATGCAGCCATTTTCCCAGAATCTTTGAATAAATTTACGCTTTTACGCCAACAGCATGGTGCTTCGATATAATTTCCCCGAAAGATATATCAAAGGTGATATGATGGATATTATAACTCACTCAGCAAAGGGAAGAAAGTTTTACCCACATTACCCTGTTAGTTATCCTCAACAAACTCGAAAGTATATTTCAACGCCACATCAAAGGTTAGAGAAACCCTTTTGAATAAAGGCTCATTTTAAAGTGGGACTCAAATACTGTTTACAAGAGCACCCGAAACGGAATCTAAAGTAAGAAAATACTGTTCATTGATCCGACCGTTCACATCCGGTATGTCCTTCAGGAAGGAATACCATTCATTTACATGTGTTTCAGGGATAACAATACTCGAAATGAAAATCCCATTTGCTGGTAGGTGAGCAACACACACTGGAAAGCGCCGGAAACCATAAAGTAGGCAAAGCAAAAAAGATGCAATCGGTACCCTTGATAGACAAAAAACAGCTGGAAATTCGATTTACGGGGCTAGAAAAGTGATTGGTAAGACTTTACTTTGTCCCAAAAGAAGAGACTGGTTTTTATAATCGCCTTCCAACCTTTCCACCAAAAAAATCAATAAATAACGTGATTTTGAGCAGAGCGTTGTTTCCGACTTTTTTTTATACTTTCGTGCGGCTTGTTTTTTGCGACCGCTCTTCCAAGCTTTAAAAACAATTACATTAAGACATTAGATATCGCACGGGAGATTTCAAGAGGTTTCATTCGAACTCTAACCACTGCGTTATTTCTTCATACGATCATTTCATTGCATCGCATACGAAAGATGAGTTTATTATCTTCTGTTCGAGGAGGAAATGCTAGTACTTTTCAAGGATAGAAAGAAATAGTATCGATTTTTATTACAGATAGAATTCTACCGACAGCGCATGAGAAATGTAAAAATGTAATAATGTTTCATCAAAAGAGTTAAGATTTATTTATTTTAATTATAAAAAAATACTAATTCAAATAAATTTAAAATAAAACCAAATGACGAAACACCTTAAAAAGCAAACTATTCTATTTCATTATCGTTTTATGCGATAAAAGGATTACCAAATAATGTATTGAACATAACTAATATTTTTATAGCAGCTAGAATATATAGCAATTTTTAATATTATAAATTTTTAAGCTTAGCCAGTAACTTTTAGCGTATTTATAGCAATACCCTCCAAACGGTTTAGACGAGATATCTCGTCCATCAAGATCTGGCCAATTCTGCTATTGAAGATATATATCGTCCATTAAGTTCTGACCAAGACACGAGAAACCTCGTCGAGGCAGCCAGAGAAGGATTGAAGCGTAATGGTCTACCCAAAACTTAAATGTAATACCTAAAAGAACCAAAAGCGACTCACAGTATTTTATTTCACACGTTTGCAATAAATTTTTTTATTTATTTTCTAAACAGAAACTAATTTTTGCTTGTATTCGTAATTTTTGAACTGCTGTATAAAACTCATTGATTTGAGTCTGATTTAGAATGCTACGAGGAAAGGAATTTTCCATTGCTCGCTTTGGTTAATTTTTGTTCACATGCATGTGCTATAAGAATTGCGAAAAAGCCACAATTTTTCATGTGGAAGTAAAACATTGATACTGATTGGTTCGCAATTTCTACTGGGTTGAATTCCGGCTAATTAATTCTATCAAAAAAGTTTTTGAAACTTTTCTAATGCTTGATAACTGCCATCTTGGAGCTTGGCACTAGAAGAGAAGAATTGGCAGATATTTGTAAGGTCACCCAGATAAAACCCAGAGAGTAAACCATTGTTGCTCTAACGGAGACAGTCACAGAAACATTCATACTCTTACACGCCGAGATTCAAACCCGAGACTTACTGGTTGGCGTCCAAAAGCTTTGACTAATATACCAACTAGGCAGTCAATAACTCATTATTTGTCAAATCAAAGTGAGATTGTTTTTTGTCGTACTAAATTTATATGAATTAGGGAAATATTGCATTAGAATTATTTGATCTTATTACTATCACTATTTGATGATATAGTTACTTGTAAAATGAGGAAATATATACATAGCGAACCATTGACGAGAGATTCTATTATTTCCCCTTACAAATACAATTTTATTTCATTGACACGTATAAAATATATTGCTCCTTTTGCGTGATTTAAAATACAATATTTGAATCAAAATGTCAAACACCGATAAGACTTAAAAACGAATTGAGTAGGAAACGGAAATTTATTTTACCTTTTCGTTACTTGATAAAACTACACGAAAAAAAATCCAATATCAATAAATGCAGTTTTGAAACTTTCATATGATTTTAAGAAATATTTTCTTTACGTTTCAAGTTTCCCAAATTAATAGTTATAACTCTTTTCCTATGGTTTCTTATACTAGTTTTGTGTTGTATTATTTACGAAGGAACTAGTATTGTATGAAATATTTTATAACATAAGAAACTCTATTGAGATGACATCAAGTCTCGCATTATTATTATGCATCTCATGTTATTGATTAGACTACAGTTCAAAACATTTACATACTGTAACAAAAGATCATCGCGTTAAAAAAGAAACCACCTTGGAACCCAATTATGTTATTTTAAAAACGGTCAACTTCATCTAACACAAAGGTTTCTAATTAAAATCACTTAATAGATTAACTTTATTAAAAACAAACTTCGATGGACCATTACTCTGATAAAATTTCAATTAAGATGCGGTCTAGGAAGTCAAATTTATTGACTATCCGGTAAGGTAAAAATGCTTACAAGAAATAATAACAACATACTAAAATAAATCGCGAAATCTTTTTATTAGTAAATTTCATAGATTTTAAAAGTATTAAGGTCCAAACATGTTAAAACAAGAAATTATTCTTTTATCAACTCAATTTGTGTCGTTGCAGTGCAGTTGAAATTTTAGCTTTTAAGCTCCACGTATAGTGCTGTTGCCCAATATTTCGATTACGTTTTTATACGAGTTAAATTTTTGAATTTGACCCAATGTTTCAAACAAATATTTCACACTACGTTTTCAAAATTGTCAAATGCAATTTTTGTTTTCAAAATTAAAGTTGGATCTGCTGGGTAAATACTTCCAAATGATGAAGATCTCAAGCTTTAGATTTAAAAATTTAGATTACTTTTTTGAAGAATTGAAAAGTTAATTAGCAGTTATAAAATGTTTTAAAATAAAGGGTAGTTATATTGAGAAACTGTTAGTCTGATTCTATTACCTCTTTAATACCGTCGGCCGGAAACCCGAAAATTCTATGCATTTATATAGCGGATATATTTCTGGAACTGATAAAATAACCGGAAAGTTTTATACACGCATTGCCAAAAGTGAGTGAAAAGTCGGAATCACAGCGACTCCAGGCAACATGCGCCCCCACTGCCAGAGGTTATATCTCTTTTAGCACATAATTTTGATAAATACCCAAGCACCGGTGGCTAGCATTTGCAATACGTTTCTAGCGCAGTCATGTGAATCATTGCAGCTGCCTTAGAAGTCATTGGCCATTATTTGAGATGGCTACAAAGGTGATGTGCCCCATTACGAGATGGACTACCATTCGTCTGTGGCGCTGCGATCGCGCTCTCCGCCAAATAGACAGTCTTGACAGCAGTTGTTCGGCAGACTTAACCAACAGTAGGCTCGAAATCTGACAGCTAACCATCATTATTACACTGGCCGGACTTCCCCTACGTGGCAGCTCCACGCTAGAGTGTGAGGGAAGGCGAGATTAGGTGGTGGGGTACGGTCCCTGAGGCAAAGGGTGGCACATATATGCTCCCTTCCCCTTTGTGGTAAAAGGAAGGAGGTACCTGGTAGGGAATTGGATGCCATAACGAAGGAGTCATGAGTTTGGATAAGGATTTATTTGGTTTATTGGAATGACAGTATCCAGAGGAGGAAGACTCCAGCGACACAGATTTTAACTCTAATGACGCAATTATAATCAACCTTTTACTACTTGTATCTGAAATATTGAATTACTTTTGGTATAATAGCTTTTCCGGTTCGTGTTCAATATAACCTTTATTTCTACCATGTTGAATATACCAACAGGTGCCTGGTAGGGAATTGGATGCCATAATGAAGTAGTCATGAGTTTTGATAAGGATTTATTTGGTTTATTGGAATGACAGTATGTACACAAGGAAGACACCAGTGACACAGATTTTAACTCTAATGAAGCAATTATAATCAACCTTTTACTACTTGCATCTCTGAAATATTGAGTTACTCTTGAAACAATAGCTTTAATGGCTCATGTTCAATACAATCTTTGTTTTTGAATAGCGGTATATCTGGACAGAAGTTTTTGAAGCTACTTAAAAGAACAATAGAGGTTTTGTGATATTCTTCAGCAATACGTTTATTGCTCTTCTCGAGTTCTTACTGTTAAAATCGAAATTTAAGGTATCCGCATACGTTGAAAAAGCCACTTTTGACAAAAATTTGCAATTTTTTAAAATTTTACTAACAAATTGCCTGTACTTCTGTGCTTTTAAAACAATTTGAACTTTTAATGTGCGACTAATAGAAAAAAAGCTAGGTCAATTTAAAATTTGAACGAAATAGTTAAGTTATACCGGAAGTAGCTTAACGAAACCGGAACTAATAATAAGAATATTCTATTTTTACCATAATTTCTACCCTATACCTGTTATAGTAAGTTAAAATATATAATAATTATGTTGCTATAAATTAGCAACTACAATTTTTTAATAAAATTCACTTATTTGTTGGAAGAATTTTGCAATATCTTTTTACTCTCTTAGATTTTGTTTACAAGCATTTTTCTCAGAATTACATTTTAGGCATAAACATTGAATTCGAGAAATGATAACTAAAAAAAGTTATTGATATATATTTATAAAAATTTGTATGCACATTCGAAACAGTATTTGCTAGTGCATACACTAGAATCATATTGATATCTTTATTTTTGTTTCTTATTTATGAGCTTGCATTTGAATATCGATGCTGCAAAATGGTCAAAAATACTTTAACAATTTTTCGATGAGTCATAGCACCTTTATTTTTGAAAATATATTTTTACTTCTAATTGACGCACTAGATAACATCCTGAAGTTTACTCTGATCATGTTTTTCTTGCTGCTAGTTTAAATTGTATGCCCTGTATAATTTTTCAAAAATATTGATTTTGAAAAAATAAAAAATTGATTTTGAAAAAAAACTTCAATTTTACACACAAAATTTCCTTTTTTGTTAACTTTTTTTTTAAATTTTAATTATTGATAGTGCAAAATTAATTTTGAGCACAAATGATTATAAAAATAATATTAAATTGCTTCTGCATAGCATTTTTTTTTTAAGTGCTCCGAACCTTAAATATCCGTTAACTGCATCTATGGATTCATTAAATGAAATCAAACTATTTTGTATTGCGTTGAAGGATAATCTTTACAAAATTGGCTTTGATACTTCTCTTTCATATATAATTAATATATAATGATTATAATAGTTTTGAAATATTTTAAATTAGATGCTTCATTCAATAATATTTATTGTATTTCCAGTTCTGAAAGTGCAGTTGCATTAAATGATGTTGCACTATATTGAATTGATATCATGAAAGACTATAATCACAACAAATATTCTTTTCATAAAAGTATATTAATCAAATTACAAACATTAAAAGATGCTTTCATCCTATGAACGTCGCAATTTTTTTGAGTAGTGTAGTATTGGCTTTATCTCAACACACTTAATGGCTAAATTACCACTTCGATTGGTTGATAGAATCCCAGAAAAGATTATATTGGTCAAGGAGATCAAAACTGGTCAAAAATCATAAAGGAAACACGGAAGATTGCAGAACAGATGCGTGTAAGCCACTCAGAGAATTAAGTGACAATTATTTCTCTCTTGAATAGTGTTTTCTAGGAACGATTATAGATTATGTAACCAACAGAAACTGAGCAACTAATGATAAATAAGATGAAAATTAAAAATATCGTTATAGAATTTGTAATGACACACGGAAGGTTGCAGAACAGATGCGTGTAAGCCACTCAGAGAGTTAAATGACAATTATTTCTCTCTTGAATAGTGTTTTCTAGGAACGATTATAGATTATGTAACCAACAGAAACTGAGCAACTAATGATAAAATAAGATGAAAATTAAAAATATCGTAATAGAATTCGTAATGATAAATGAGTCTTACTTCTCGCAGCCTAAGTTGAACTGTGAAGATTGTTTTAAAGCTAGAATTAAAACTTCCATGCAATAAGCGGAAATATATATTCTCAGGGGTTTTATTATTTTCTGAGGTCCTATAGAGCTTTATTTTAGAGATATCTTCAATAAAGAGATAAGATATTACTAAACAATAACATCATTGTACAATTGAGTATACTAAAATTAGTTCGATTTATAAAATAGTAGCACTTTGCTGAAATATTTATTTTATTTAAGGCTAAAATACAATTCAACAAATGAATATTGGATTGCCCTAATAGAAATACTTATCTGTAAAATATCAAACAGTGTCAGGATATCGAAAAAAATGTTTTTTGAAAAATAAAAAACATAAAAATCTTTCTATATTGCGAAGATCTAAAACATATATATGTAGATATATTCCCCAGGAAAGGTAATATACTGTACACTATAATAATACAAACTCATAAGAATTTTTCATAACATGCATAAGTAATTTCATTTTATTTACATTTAACTATGCATATCATTTTTCCAAGTAACATTTTACTCGCTCTCACTTGAATTCCCAACGTTATAGTCTGTTTTTCAATATCATTGCTCTTCTCTTTTATGTACCTTAAACCTACCCAGCAGAATATTTCTTATCTAAATTTGAAAGTGATGTAAAGACAATTCTAAAATTGATACTGTGACACAGGAAGAAATTTTAATATTTATAAACTTCTTTCCTCCCACATCGTACGCGATGGTAGCTAGTAAGAAATGGCAGTTTTCGTTACTTGAATTTCTGTGTGTAATGGTGGAAAAAATACATCCCTCTTCCAATTAAGGATTGTACGGCCTGAAAATAAGTTATAAAAGGCGAAGGTAATAAATGACTATCCGGGTTTTGTATCAGATGGGGCTCGGTTTCTCCAGTATGCTTCATCATAAGTGAAACTGATTCTTTTTCTTATTTTAGTACAGATAATGATTCGTTCATTACGTCTTTTCTTAGCGAATGTTTTTTTCGGAGTTTGTATTTTTTTTATACGAAGGAGAGTCCAAAAATATGTTTAGCGAATCTGCAACGAACAAATATTTTATTTTGAAGACCACATATGCTATGGGTAGGACATATTCTTACATTATATCATCGGCGTACAAATGAAATTCTAAAAGCAATTATGGGAAAACGAAGAGAGAAGTTCTATATTTCAAGCGATACGAAAATGTAATTCTACCATTTTAGCAATTGCTTATTGCAGTTTTCACTTACCCAATTTATCTATTATACTGAGAAGAGTGCTTTTACTATGATTAACTTACATAGCGAGCTGCGGTAGCTCAGTCAGTAGAGCGTCGGGCTCGCATCAGAAGGGTCGTGGGTTCTGTCCTCTGCGGAGCCTGCAATTCTGATGATTGCGAGATCGGCGCTTCGACCTGGCTAAAGACCGTCGTGTTCACTAATGGTGACTGGGGTACGTTAAATAGGTCGTGGTCACAAAGTCCCCCATGTTCCCATACCAAATCAATACCTCTGGGGTATTTTATCAGGGGGTTATGGGCCTCTGATTGGGATCTAAATTACGATATGTGTGAGTGAATGGATGTATGAAAGGGGTCTTCCTGTAAAACGGACGTGCCGTGTATGTCGAGCAAAGTCGGACTTCCTCCCAATGGGGCTCAATAACATGGAAGGCGCACCCCCTCGCCTCTTGCCGTCTTCAACGGGCCTGGCACTCCTCTGGTCTGCCAGTGTAGGCATGAGAAACAACAACTTATATAGCAACTTATAAATGCAATTATGGTAAATAATGCAGTAAATAAATTTTTTTATACGTTTTCTAAGTGTTTCTAAAGAAGAAAGCTAATCTTCAAGCGACGAAAATATGACATATTGAACACACACTTTAACAGTCCATAGATCACCACATTTGGGTTGCTTTATTTTGGGGGTTTTATGGCGCAATGGCCATATTTGGCCATGCTGCGCCAGACACAAGACATATAATATCAAGTTATAGGCAAACACACAAAATGAAAGTTTTACTGATACAGAAGGGAGAAATACAACCAGGGAGGAATGCACCTGACAGGAATCAAACCTGTATTGCCTAAAGCTCAAAGTTTGAAAGCGCAGTGGACATACCCATTGAGCCACGACGACCCAAAATCGCATTTGGGTCTAGAAAAGAAATAAAATTCATATTTGAAAATTCAGTATGAATTAATGTATTTCACATGTAAGACGGGTGTTGTTGCGAGTCTTCCCACTGCTGTAGCAACCTGCGCGATATAGGTGGCATAGGTTTGATTCCTCCATGGGTGCATTTTTTTCACTTCAGTGTCAGTAAAATTTTGTGCGAGTATCACTTGCGTTGTCTATCTTGCGTTTGGCACAGAATGGGCAAATACAGCACAATTATGTCACCGATGACTAATTCTACATCTTAATTTCTTTTGAGTTGTATCAGTCGCCTTTCAATTCTATTATACTGTTTATGAATTTCTTTTTTAAATTGGGGCTGGAGAATTTATTTTATTTTCAACTTTCTTTAAATAGAAATCGAATACTGTCGGTTCTTAATAACTTTTCACGAACAATATCTCTTTTTTTCGTTTACGAACATTACCGTTTTTATTTTTTTATTGTTTCATTGCAACAAGAATTTAACTGTCATTAATGTTAGCGTTTTGCTGAACGAGGTGGATAGTTTAATTTGGTGGCGATCTTCGGGCATGGTGTTGCCGGTCTTCCACTTCCTGTTGAAGGGTTCGATTTTGTTTTTTCCTGCTCTTTTTATAACTTTTGGTTTTATATGTTTGCTTTTTGATGGTGTTTGGGGTGCATGAACAAATTTTTAGCGTTTTGCTGCCCATATACACAGAAAACACCATTTTGTGTTGACTGGGTCAGGCTCCTCTCTAAAGACACCCTGATCCACCAACACTTTCATTTTCAACAATTTCCTTATGGTTTTATTTTGAATTTGCTCTTGTCTTAGAAAATATACTATTTCTTAGGTTTTCACTCCCATATAGATAGAACATTTAACGTTATTCATAACTCATCGTCATACTATCGTTTTACCTTAAGGGGTTGCGGGTTCTGAAATTTTTTCTGTAGGTGTACATTGTATTTTGAAATTATAACTATTTTGTATTTTCAAAACTTAAAATTCTTTTAATTGAAATTTTAAACTGTCAAAATATTGAAGTTGGGCAAAATTGATGTATTATAAAATATTTTTTAACAAATCACTTCATTTTTGATTAATTAACTCCTAAAAGTTCATACTATAAATTGTATTCGTTATTTTTGGTTAAAATAATTAGAAAAAATTTAAAAAATATTTTGTTCAAAAACGACATAAAACACATAGTTCGAAAAATTATAGAAAAAAAAATATTTTTTCACAATTTCTGAAGACAAATTAAAGAAATATATTTGGAAAGTTAATGTAGAAAATTGCTTTAATTATGACAAGTAGTTTTTACGATATATCGATTTTTACTATTGAAATCCCATTTAATACAAAAGTAGTCATATCTATTTCAATCACAACATAAATTTTCTTTTTAATTTAACCTTCCTTGCTATTGTCAACAAAGTTGACAAGATCTTGATGGAAGAGATCTCTCATCATCATAAAAAACAGGCAATATCTTGATGACGAGTATCTCGTCATTAGCAAAATTGGCCTGATCTCGTTAACTCGTATCTTTTCCTTAGCAAAATTTATCACATCCTGACGGACATGGAATCTCGTCAAAACCACATAGAGGATTAGCATCCGAAGTAATTTTAGAGAAAAAACAGACCCTTCAAGTGGTTTTCACGAGCTATCTCGTCAGTTAAGATTTGACGAATTTTGCTAATGTCTCGTCATCAGGATATAGCTGATTTTTATCATTACTAGGTCAAGATCTCTTCATTTTTTATTAAGTACGATGTACATCGTCTACCAAGATCTCGTCAGGTTTGCTAATTGCGAAATCTCTCGTTGACACATCCACCAAAAGAATTAGAAAAATTAGAAACGGTTAATACTTATGTAAATATTTGTAGCAGACAATGCTTTCAAGCATGATTATTCAAACAGGAGAGCGTTATCCATAAATGTAGAGCTTCTTTTTCGTTAAGAAAACCAGCAATACAAATAGCTCGACACGCAAATACCTCTTAAAATAGTTCTAACTTTCATCGCTTCTTGAAAAAGAAAGAGAACTCTCGTTTTTTTCTCCACTCGTTTACTTATTATCCGAAATCCCCTCTATGCTTACGAATCCTCTCTTTCAAATGATTTCTTCCTCGATGAGGTAGTGTTGTCGCAAACGGTCACCATATTCATCAGGAGTAAAATCTTTGCCCAGTAGAAACTCGTTGTCATCCATCCATATATTCATGAAACCCTCGAACAATCCTTTGACGCGTCGTGTTTACAAAGGAACGTAAGTCTGTTTCAAAGGGGGGAATTCTGAAGAAAATAAATTTCTCACTCCTTGTTTTCCGCTTATTACACTTCGAAACGTACTCCTAGAATTCCCAGATGGGAATTTCCGCCTTAGTTCTTTTCCAAGGATGCGTTCTCGCTCCGGTTCACGGGCTAAATAATTACGCGGAAGCCTTTGTTGGAATTGAACGTACCGAGGTCTTCCAAATCTTAGTGGAAAGTGTGATTTGCTGAAACTGCGATCTTTTCATATCTGCGGGGAAGGGGGAGGGGTTTCCTCGGACGGAACTGAGATTTGCGCTGCACATTTCAGTGTCGTGGTCTTGTAGTGGCCAGAGTTGTCACATCCAAAGAACAGAGGTATGTCTTCGGTGGTATCAGGTGGCATGTTTTGCGTTTGAATTTAGTGGAAAGTGCAGTAATTTGGAACTGTCCTCTTGGAATCTTGGCCGGGGACATGCCCACTTACTGATTTAAGAATAAAATGTAATTTTACTTAGAAAAACAGAATGAGTGAATTTTAATGACAACCTTCCATCAAGGAGGATACTCACTTTGAGATTCCAGACGCATGATATTCCTTAATGAAATTCGCAGATGCATTATTCAAGTTAAGTATAGTAGAATGAATTAATTTAAGTGGTGTTTGAAACCTTGATACCTAATGTTATACATATGTACAATACGTCGCACATCCAAAGAATATGGGTATGTCTTCGGTGGTATAAGGTGGCATGTCTTGCGTTGGAAATTAGTGGAAAAGTGTAGTAATTTGAAAATGTCCTCGTGGAATCCTGCTCGGGGATAACCACTTACAGATTTAAGAATAAAATGTAGTATTGCTTAGGAAAACAGAATGAGTGAATTTTAATGACCACATTCCATCAAGGAGGATACTCATTTTGAGATTTCAGATGCATGATATTCCTTAATGAAAATCGCATATGTATTATTCAAGTTAAGTATAGTAGAATGATTTAATTTAAGTGGTGTTTGAAACCTTGATATCTAAGGTTATATATATATATATATATATATATATATATATATATATATATATATATATATATATATATATATATATATATATATATATATACAATGCGTTGTAAATTTAGATATTAATTTATTTAACCTTTTGAAATAATGTAAATGCTAGGATTAATGGCACTATGAGATAAAGACTATGCTATGGAACCGGTAATTACTTTTTAATTCGCTTGGATTGCTGAAGAGCTCATTCTTTTCTCGTCGTCCATTCTCAGCATTTTTTAGATATCTTGTGCACCAGTGAGATATTCCCGGTTTTGTCCCCTGTCGGTTGCTTCACCCCAATAAGATCATAAAATCTAACTTAATACCCAATACAGCAAATCCATTCATCCCATATTCCGTCAATGTTGGATGCTCTACCTCCTTCTAATTCACTATGCTGTGAGACTGCCGTTTCGTATTGTTTGTTACGCCTTGCATTTGAAATCTGAGGTAAATTGTGTAATTTCAAAATATTTTCTTGCACTTTTGTCGAGACAAGTTTAGAGATTTTAGAGTAGAATAAAACTTTTTTAGAAAGCTATACTTAAAAAAATTAAATGGAATAAATACATTTAGAATGATCGTCTTTCTTGCAGCTCTGTCAAAAAACAAGTTAACTTTGAGGTTTTAAATATGACAATCAAAATGACAATTTATAGAAAATGGTTCATACGAGTTTAAAAAAAATTGAATTAATAAATTTAGAAGTTGCATGCATGATACCCTATGAACTTACACATCTTACAGCTAGAACATCTTACTCTTGAAATTTGAGATAAATTGAGTAACTTCAAAATATTTCCTTACGCCTTTTAAGATACAAACTTACTTAGAGATTTAAAATATAGATAACACTTTAATAACAACCGTAAAGAGAGATTATGAATTCAATAAAATAAAATAAAACGATGAAATTTAAAAATAGCTGCCACTTAGCTTCATAGGATTTATAAGCCACCAAATTGGTTCCCGTCTCGAATCTCAGTTTGTAAGCGCTTGAATGTTTGTGGGTTTTACTGTAAAAAAAAGGAGCAACAAACGATTTATCTACTGAGTTCTCTCTCGCATATAACCCCCAGTTCGACCATTGTAATGCTGAAGGCCGAATAGGTCACCCAATGTACTGCTGCATTATTAGTGATGCTGTATTAGTTCATAATTTTGGATAACGTGATATGAAGCTAGCTTATCTTCCCTTTGAAATTAAAAGTTACTTCATCTGACTGTGGTTCAAAATTACGAAGCGTTGACCTCAGATATTTCCATACAGGCTGAATCGTCAATAGACCGTTGTTTTTATCCAATGTAATTTAAATTCAACTACCTACCAATCTTGATATTGAAAGTAAACAATAATTTCAAAATATTTCCTTAAAATTTATCAAAAGACGAGTTATTTTTTTGCGAATGCAGATACATGACCATTTTTCCATGATAATTTCGTCGTAACGGAATCATATGAAACACAAGTAAAATAGAATACACATAACTCTAAAACAGTATCTATGAAACTGCGATATTCAATATTCTTATTGGATCGTAATCACCAAATTTCCTAATCCCCGATAAATCTACTACAAGTTCGATTATATGATAGTAATCGGGACACTTAAAAATCACAGTTGATTCCAATTTATTGGGACCTTGCTTATTTGAAATATAAGCTTATTTGCGAAATGTCTTAAGCAATATCGAAATAATGTTTCAGATTGAATTTTGCTTAGCTAAAACAGTCATTTAATCGGACCCAAATATGCTTATTGCAATGTTTCAGTAGCGTGGAGAGACATTTATTTTTCTAACCTATTTACTTTTAAACAGTTATCGTTTCTAACCGCATCGTGCCTTAAATCGTTTTTGATGAATCATATAAATTTTAACGTTGTTATTTCCAATTGCTTAATTATTTTAAACTAATAATTAGATTAAGCTATGACCAAAATTTAGAATTTAATACTCAACCGAATTCTAAAAATGTGAACAAAAATTAAGCATGTAAATTAACAAATTAATCTTTTTATATTAAAGTGCTAACTTTTTAATCGTTAAAGAGTTGAAAAGAAAAGGAACAATACCTTGAAAATAATCTACGAAATATTTTTTCGGTTTATAACGTAATTTTAAATTGAAATTGAATTTGTAACCTTTGTGTATCAATGAAATAATTGTTTCTCTTCATCTCTTAATACCATGACCTGATTGATTATTGATTTTACTACTATCAACTATAAATAACTGACTAGGATTGGTATAATAATACTTGAAGAAGTGAAATAGCTAGTTTGAAAATGTTCCCCGGTAACTTTACATTTTAAACAGTATCGATACTTATAAGTGTTTCCAAGCTATAATTTATTTCATATACTGCATTTTTTTTAATATCTATTTGCTTTTATTACTTTCGTTCACTCGTTTTGTCATTCTAAATAAGGTCTCGTGTTCCAATGCATTCAAACAGTAGTGATATATTAGGTTGCAAAAGAAAAAGCAAAGCAGATTAATTGTGTTCCTAATTAATCGTTTTTATTTCTGTTCTGCTAGACGTGGAATTTCATCTTCAACCTACGGTTTTGTTACAAAAAGGTAAGAAGAAAAACATCAGAAAATACAATCTTAAATGACAAGTAAATACAGCGGTGCAATAAGAACAAATATATTTTAATTAAAATTAAAGTTAAGATTCCTGTAATTAGAGAATTGAATTTCAGTATTTAACGTTGATCTGATTCAATAGCAGGTGTTCTTTCGACTCATCAGCCACTTTTGTAGTAAAATGGTATTGAGTCTAATCTTTCAGGGCGTTGTTTAGTTCAATATTTCTTTCTCTGTTGACACAATAATGAACGCGGAGATTAGGTGGGAAAATTCATGTTTTATTAAATTTGATCCTGCATAAACTTTTTCCTATTACCTTGTTTTTTGCTAGTAGATTGTTGATTCATTTTGAATTTATATGGACATTTCATGTAGTTTATAAACTGATATTTAGGGTACATTTATCGTTAACAATACACACTATATTGCGAAGTACTGTTAGAAAACGCTGAGTATTTGACTATGATGCCATTAGTTATTTCACAAAACAATAATTATTCAAACAAAAGTAAATCATTACCATAAAAAAATAAATGGGTGTTAAATATTGGATTGTCTTATAAAATACTAGAGTAAACAAATATTTAACAATTATTCATAATTTTAGGACCATATTTTGTTACTTGTTGTCGCAGTATATAATATGCATCTTAAAGGCTTTATTAGGTTGTTAATATATAACTTATGTTTGTTAAAATTTTAACGTTTCCTTCCTTTCTGAGGGAATTAACACATTTTAAAATAATAACAATGAAAGGGTTTTAAAAGAAAAAGCACAAAATATGGGATAATATTGTAAATTTGTATATGCTAAAATCGTAATTAAGATACATCTATAAATCCGTATTCGTTGGATAAAATGAAATTTATCAGACACAAGTTCATATAAACTGCAATAATTTACACTTAAATTAAATTTATGTTGTTGCCTTAATAAATGAAATAGTTTGATTTCTGTCACTTGAGTAAAAAAATACATGTTAATCAACACGAATCACAAAGGGGCTAGAAAAATTGATAGAGAAACGCTAGGGACGACTTATGTTTTATAAAATGATTTTCAGATTAGGTAAATTGTCGTTAAAAGATTACTATCAATCGGATTTAAATACAAATATTTTTGTGCAAAGTTTGTTCAGTAGAATAACCGAGAAGAATTATTGATAAAAGATATATTAATTGTTCATGTATTAATTTTTTAAATTACATTTTGTGTGTTCTGAACTGTTATACTTGAAACGTTGAAAGCACGTTGAGTCTACTTTCAAAATATTTCTCTACCATTTCATTACTCAAAGAATTTCTCTTAATTATTAATGAATTAATTTTTAAAATAAAAAATATGTTCTGAACTGTTATACTTTAAAAGTTGAAAGCACGTTGAGTCTATTTTCAAAATAGTTATCAGCCATTTCAATACTCGAAAAATTTCTTTCAATTTTAATGCTTCAATTCCACTGTATTTTGCGATACACCACACACTTCAGACTATCTATTTTTAATTTGCATGCTACTATAGTTAAAGTTATGATTGCGATCGCAATATCGTCAAGCTTTAAAAACTTTTATGGACTAAACAAGCCGGTCTTATATTTTTAGCGATCAAAACTTCACGAAAATGAATCTCGAGCCAACTTTCTGAAAACATCTCAACATTCCTGGCACTGAATTTATTAATAAAATTCGTTGATTAGTTTAGACGATGTTAAAGTACCATGATTGTTACGATACGGCCAATGCGATAAGACAGCAAAGGATGCGTGTGTTGTTACGAGAGAAGAGACCCCAACCGACATTGTAGCATTTTCATTTTTGAGATGACCCCCCGACGGTGGGCGTTTGAGGGTCTCTATTGACTAAAGGAGCAAAAGCTTACAAAACAGGATTTTCACAGAAGAATCCTGAAGAGACGCCTCCAATGACAAGAAGCCTTGTCCTCTTACTTTTCGTAACCAGCTCAAGCTATCAGATACCTTATCAAGCTCTCTAGAGGGACCTTTTGTTTCTGTTCTGGAAGATCATATCGAACTTCCTCCAACTAATCTTTTCTTCCACTTTTCATGCGTAAAGCTACTAGATCGGTGTTTCCGTTTTTACTATCGTTAATTAACACACCCTCTTGGTAAAAGCGATCGGTCGTTAATGCTGGTTTGAAATTATTGAGGGAGCAAAGAGAAATATTGTCACTTTAAGGAAGGAGATTGTTTGACATGCGATTACTTGAAGTAAAACTTGGTAATTAGGTTACTTTTTCACCGAGTGAATGTTCCGCTCATATTCTGCTGTCAGGAGATTGAGAATGAAGTTGTATTGCATTGTCTCGCAAATAAGCTTGTTTGAATGTTACCAAAAGCCTGCAGTTGATTGAAAAGGATGGGTGGAGTAAAGTAAAAATTACAACATCCCTAATAATTAATTATTTTTGCACGAATGATCCCTTTTCAGTTAAACTGGCAACATATGCAATTGCATATATAATGCATAGCAAGTTTACATGCGAAGTTTTGAAACATTTGTATTGCTTTGTTTCAGTAAATAAGGAAGCTTGCATACATTACCAAAAGCGTGCAATGAATTGAAAAGGATGAGTGGTGTAAAATATAAATTCAACATCCATAATAATGAATTATTTTTGCACGACTGATCCATTTTCAGATAAACTGACAATATACGCAATTACATATATTGTGAATAGCACGTTTGCATGCAAAGTTTTGAAACATTTGTATTGCTTTATTTCAGCAAATAAGAGAGTACTGAATATTACCAAAGACATGTGATGGATTCAAAAGAATGAATGGAGAATAGGTAAGAATTGCAACATCCCTAATTATGAATTATTCTCTTGCGAATTAACCGTTTAAAAAAATGACACCACGTTCAGTGAATTGACAATTACAATGCATAACAAAGTTAAATGCAAAGTTTTGAAACAATTGCATTGCTTTGGTTCAGCAAATACTGAATATTACTCGTGATTGATTGAAAAAAATGGGTGGAGAATGTAATAATTGCCATTTCCCCAGTGTTGAATTATTTTCGTACGAATATTAATAAATACAATAACCCATTTGAGTAACCATGTTCAACATATTTACATTGTTTTTATGTATCCAACTACATACATTGTACTTAGTAAGCTTAAATGCTTAATTTTGAAATGGTTTTGATTTACTTAATCGTTATTAGGTAAGAAACCTAAGAATAATTTCACCTATTTTTAACGCAATGTAACTCACAACAACTACATGACATGTGTAGTTCTTAAACACAATCAAATTATCACATTTTTCAAAAATTTCAAAATAATTAAATACATTATTAACAACTTACTAAAGCACATATTTTTCAGTGAATTTATTTCATTAATAAACGGTAGAATAGTTAACTATTCATGATAAGCAAAACGCACACCTTTCGTAAGTGGAGCAAATCTTAAAGTATCCAAGCATCAGAAATAAGGAGCTATATTAGAAACTCTATTAAAAAAATATAATAAATTAAAATATTTTTCTGGTATGTTCAACATTAGTATATATTTAATCATGTTCTGTGATTGCAAATACGTATTATTATTCTATACGCAGCTTTCATTTTGCATTCATTGTGTTAATAATAAAAATATGCTGCTTTTCAATAATGCTAATTATTTCATCTCCATCAGATTTGAAAATATTTCTTTAAAATGTAGTTCAACGGAAACAAAAAATCTCGTTTTATTCAGACAATTATAGGTACATATCTTTTAATTTGATGACGAGTAGGAGATTGGATATTCCAAAGGTCGAATACATCCCTACTTGTGGTGTAATCCCAAATAATAATTTGAAGTGTTATATTTAATTATTTTTCGTATGTTTGGCATCTATTCTAATTAAGTACATAAATTATATCGAAAGTACTTACTCTTTATGGTGAAGAATACTCTAATTAGTTTATTAAGGAAGAAAAAATAAATTTTACTCGGCTCTTATAGACTACAAAACCCTAATTAGTACACCCACTGCAGACAGTATTTCATTGTCCGTAGAAAAACATAGAGAGTGTAATTAATATCTGATATTCCACCTTAATCTGGTAACAAAACTCGGTCTACCTATGAAACGAAACTAAATTGGAGCTTCGTAATGAAAAGAGTTCCGGATTAAAACTTTCTTTTCGTAGAGACACATCAAGCAAAATCAATTTTGTTTCCGACTTTAAAATGCAAATATATTTTTACTTTCATTTAAAGCGGTACCGGAATCTTGTTAATTAGATATGAGAAGAGATGGAAGTCAATAATATAGAATTACAAACTACGTGACACATATTCGCACTATGAAAGCTATTTTGACGCGGCATATAAATATGCGTAATGCATTCAGGCATGTTAACAATGTATATCACTGCACGTATTCACCCTCCAAGAGGTTTTGACAAGATATCTTGCCCACCAAGATATAACTGATTTAATTAATGACGAGTTATCTCGTCAACAAGACATTGCGGATTAATGTTTTCAAGATCTGGTCAGATTTCTTCTAATGACGAGATATCTCTCTCATCAAGATCTAGTCAGTTTTCTTCAATGACTATAGATGTCTCATCAAAATCTAGCCAGTTTTCTTCAATGACTATAGATGTATCATCAAGATCTAGTCAGTTTTCTTCAATGACTATAGATGTCTCATCAAGATCTAGTCAGTTTTCTTCAATGACTATAGATGTCTCATCAAGATCTAGTCAGTTTTCTTCAATGACTATAGATGTCTCATCAAGATCTAGTCAGTTTTCTTCAATGACTATAGATGTCTCATCAAGATCTAGTCAGTTTTCTTCAATGACTATAGATGTCTCATCAAGATCTAGCCAGTTTTCTTCAATGACTATAGATGTCTCATCAAGATCTAGTCAGATTTCTTCAATGACCATAGATGTCTCATCAAGATCTAGTCGGTTTTCTTCAATGACTATAGATGTCTCATCAAGATCTAGTCAGATTTCTTCTAATGACGAGATATCCCTCTCATCAAAATCTAGTCAGCTTTTTTTCTAAGGACGAGATGTATTTCTTATCAAGATCTAATCAGACGAGATACCTCGTCGAGACAACTCCCAGAAGGGTTAATAGAAAGAATAAAAGAAAAAGTACAAAATATGTGCACTGTGATTTTATGATGGTCGTAAATATAAGTTCGTTAGATTGTTTTTTGCATATATTGGTTCGGTGGCTAGGGTTTTATAGCGCTAGGTGCCAGGTAATAGACAAGCTGTGCCAATATTTCTGCATAGGAAGTTTCAGATGAAAATGCTTTTGATATGTCAATGATAATTGTATAATCAAGAAGATGCTTTTGATTATGGGTATGGAAAAAAAACATTTGTGTGGATCTCTCGCCCATTGTGTGGGAATGAAAGACGATGCAGTGTAAAATAGGAGAAGGTTACGATTGGGGGTTCGTATACAAACATTCGAAAGTATTAACTTCCAACTTCTATGATCCCCATTTCTATTATAGTAATTTTAAACTGCCTTTAATCATTTGTTGTAACAGAACAATTGATGCGTGTCTTCGACCGAATAACATTTAGCCAAATCTAATGAGAAAATTTGAAGTTTCAATACTGAGATTCAAAACCTTAAATGTATGTTAACTTATCAGATTCGAAGCCTGACCTTTAGTCTGGCTTACAGTCGTAAAAGATAGCAATAGTGGATCTATCTAATTTCCAGTGTCGTAGGACACTGTACCAGTTGGAATGAGTTTGGTTCAGATGGATAGAGCATTCGTGAAGGTGGCATGTTTATCCAGATTATTAAGGTTTTAGTACATTCATTACATCTATACATCATACTATATTATGCTGTATACACAACCATTGATATTAAGGCAAATCTTTTAGGTTCATCAAGTCCAGATGAGTCTTGACTTCCATCTCAATAACTTTAATCCTCGAGCACTTTTTTTTAGCAATGTTTCGGATCCACTCGATTTGAAGGTGATTTGCATGTTATTGAGATACCATGATTCTGTCGGAGTGATTGTGATGGAGTACACGGGTACACTAATTTCAGCACAGAAGTAATTTTTTGAATTGCGCTTATAATAGTTATCATGTAAAACGGAAACGAAACATGTCCTGTGAAGAAGAAGATCTCTAATATGGTCCAACTTGCAGATTTCAGTTACACTCTTGGCGATACCTCTTGAACCGTCCTGTTTATTCCCTCTATCACATTCATTTCCCTCGTAGAAAGTAAGCAATCTCCCTCCTACGATGACTCATAGGCCATTTCACCTCTTCATCTACATATCCCTTCCACTCTTTAGCTATCTATCTGTTTCTTCCTTTCCATCATGACCCGTTTGAGCTTTAAATTAACCTGGGTGAATTTCTCGTTTGTAAAGGTAATGGTGTACCAGAGCAACCAGACTCGGCTAATGAAATAGTGTTGCGTTAAGCACGAGGAGTGTTGCTTCGGCCTGATTAAAATGCCAATAGACGATGGTTCCCTGCCTTTCAGGGTATATACATGGTATTGGACATTTACATCAATTACCGATCACTTTTGATATGCATAACGGATACATAACGGTTTTCTGATAACAATAAGATACAAGTTGTGTTGCCCTATCTTAATCCAACAAGTGGTTACGACGATGTATCTTGTCCATCAATATCTGATCGATTTTGCTAACGACGAGATACATCGTCATGATACTGCCGGTTTTCGTATGATGACGTGATAAAGATATAGTCAGATTTCATCTCATGGCGATTCTGTATCTGCTAAATATTTTTGCTTTTGGCGATATACCTCGTCTATCATGATCTGCTAACCTTATTTGGTAGTGGTGAGATAAATTTTAGAGACCACCGCAATTATAGAAGATTCGTATGTTCAACAAGATTACCCAGTGCCGCACAGCATGCATCATGGTACTTGAAAGGGTACTGTTTCTAGCTCTATAGTCATTTTTTTTTGCACCACGATGACCATTTAGATCGTGATCTAAAGCTTTAAGTGAAGTTTGGATCACTAGAAACATCGGTACCATCATTCGAATCCAGAGCCTGTTGAACAGGGAGTCAGAAGGCAAATAATTTAGTTACCAGATTTAATACTACAAAGTACTTTCTTTGACAATACTATCTTCAAATCCTCTTTGAGTGGTGAGATTGCATTGCTTATCAAGTATAAGGTTTCCAAAGTAATGATGAATTACTTCTAAAAATAGCGTCAACTGCGTAGAAAAAAAATCGAGGTTCTGTACAACCAACGCAGAGCTGTGATCCAAATTAAAATATGCGATGTGTTTGCTATATCGAACATTACATAAGCTGAAGTAACCTTCAGTTACATAATATTTTACTAAACAGCAAAAATAAATCTCATTGCGCATCATCTATAGCATTGCACCACAACTTTGTTGTGTTATTAAATAGGCTGTGTTCTGTACCAGAGAGTATATGATTAAAGTTGCATTCAAGTATCTCATATGTTTTCCAACGATTTCATTTTCTTTATGACATTTCTGTGTTCTTTAAAAGCAAATAATAATAAATTCATCATACATGAAAAGATTAAATGCTTTTAAATAATGCGATGATTTTTACATGGGTTGAGTAAATGTATTTTAAAAGGAATAATTTTCTATCTTGAATACACTTTATAAATCTAGCATAAGCTGTTAAAATAGATATTAAGCAGAACATGTTTTACCTAGAAAATATTCAAGCTGATAATGTAAACAAACTGCGTTTATTTAAAGTTTATGTATTTAACGTTTGGCAACTTATCGAGAAGCTGTAACTAGAAGTAAAGTTTAAGGAAACAAAAGGAAAGTTGAACAATTTTCAGCACTTTGAAAGAGTAGAATTTAAAGAATATTTCAGTTCCTTGATTTGAGATCGATCTGTTTGCTAACTGGAAAAAATAATCTTCATTTTGAGTTACACCACTCTTGTGAAACAGATTAAGTGCACATATGCAAATATGGCAGTGATACATGTGTTAAATTAACAAATTATAATATGTATGTCAGGTATATGTATTATTCATATGTAACAGGTACGTTGTTGCGTATAATTTAAATTTATAACATTGCAATGCACTTTAGTGTTTTGTAAAATATATACGAATCCATTTCTAAGCAGTCACATAAGGTGTATCGGACTCATTCCGTACGAACCTACTGAAATATGGTCCACTCTCCAATAGATTTATGCAAAAGATTAGGCTTCGCAATTAGGGCATAAAACTTGGCACACGATAAAACTTAGAGTGACATATAGCGCCAAATGGGGTAGAGCTGAAAATTAAACTTTCAAATTTAAAGTCGTATCAGTGCTTGAATGGAAAGTGCAAAGTCATATTTCGTGACAGAAATTTAGCGACGCATTGACCAGTTAAAGTGCTATAATCTTTTTGAAACTAGGCTTCTTGTCAGTGCTGCTTTGCGTCAATACGTTCTCTGTCCCTTCCAGCATTGTATTTGAGAGAGATCTGTCGAGCATTTTATTTTCGGCCGCCAAAATCCACAACAGGAATTCTCGCGCAAGAGAAAAATCGTTTGTTTTGGTATTTTAAACTCGGAATAGGATTGAGAAATGTTTGCAGACCATTTATGAGTAGGTTGGAGAGCTATTGGGGAAGAGTTTATTCTAATACGAAGCGGGTAGAACTGCATAGTGCATAAGAAATCTATCGGAAGAGAAATTCTCCTTTGACTGCAAATAAATGCGTTACTTGGAGGAATCAAGTGAGCTTATAGAATGCGTTTTCACATTGCATAGTATGTTGTTAAAAGTATTAATCATGAGATAATAGTACTTTTTTTCCTGTAGATATTTATCTACTATCATGGGGTCATTTTTTTTATTTAATCCTCCTTGTTGGCTGTGTTGGTAGTGAGTCATACAGTATTAACAACTAGGTGAGAGTCATACAGTATTAACAACAGTTAATAACTAGGTGTTTTGTCATTTGAAAACTATTATCATATCGTAATGTACGAGATTGCTCGTCTTTAGAAGGAAATTGACTCGTCATCATTTAAAAATTGTTCATATCGTGGTGACGTTTCGTCACTAGCACAATTTGACAGATCTTAATGGACGAGATTTCTCGTCGAAACCATTAAAAGGATTAAGCATAATTGTTGAGATGTGCAAGCATATTTTGTTAAAATACAACTGTAACCATAACTGAGGTACTTGTAGAATAATTACGGAACCAAATTTAAGAAAATGAGAAAAGAAAAAGCATTCAGATGATTGGAGATAACATGCTACGTTATTGCAAAGTTTCAGATGAATCGTAAACGAATTAGTATTATTTTTGCGTTTTAAATTATAAATATTCCTCTTTTCGAAAAGTTCAGGTAATTAAGTGACTAAAAATTTTCCCACATTTAACGAGACTAATATTAAACAAGCTAGTCATAAAGTTATGTTAATGACTACGCTTTTAAATTGACAAGAAATCGACTCTTAAAAGGTAATGTTTTAAAAGGTATAGAACAATTTCGGATGCAAAAAGTTAATTTCCACTTTCCATATACTAATTAAATGTAACTATGTTATGAGTAGACAGATGTTTGGGAGATGAATAACGAAGTATTAATAAAAATGAAATGCAGTTTTCTTACAATTATTTGCATAAATTTAACACAAACACTAAATTCTATACTAAACATACCTCAAGTAGCATTAATATGAATGTCTCGAGTTAATGAATTACTATAAACTCATGGTAGTTTGGAGATGTGTAATAGAAATACTCTCTCGTCTAAATATCTAATGTTATAAAACTATGTCTACAAATTGAGTTGGGCATCGAGAAAGTCTATGAATATTCCAAAATTTGAAATTCAAAAACTTGTGTATGAAAGCAATAGTCAAGTTTATTTACATAATCTAGTTACTCCTTGCTGTGGTTTTAATTTAGTTAAGGTTTGTGAAGTTTGGGGAACTTTTTCCTGGTTTTTAGGACGAGAGTGAAACAAATTGCATTATGATAGTAGCCAAAAAACAATTACGGTTGCTTTTAAGTTTTTAATGAAATTCTCGGCATTGTTCTAATTTTTCATTTCCCGGTCACTGAAGTATAATTTAATATTAAGGCTGTGGAGCGGATAAAAATTTAATAACTTCAGTGATAGAATAAACACTCATTACACTCCCAATTTCGTATCAGTAGAATAAGTATTAGGATCTATCGGCAGCGCAGTGTAATTAAAACGGGGAAGACGGTCTGGCGAGAAGAAAAAGCATAATTAGAGATTTTTAATTCTCAAAAATTTCCCTCAGTTTGAAGTCAAGTATCGGGGCTTCAAAAGGTCCCCTTGTTCAATATTCATGATTCTGTGCTTGAGGGACGTGACAGTGAAACCAAACAAAAATCCACTGTCCCTAGCGATCGAAAATGCTTCTTTCGGGTAGTAAATCGCTTCCATAAGAACACCGTAAAGTACCTCTTAATCGAGTTCAGACCAAGCTAATCGGTTTTAAACTCCACCGGATGGCTAATTTCATCCACTGGTGGCTCAGGAAGAAAATTCAAAGAGGTTAGAAAGCAACTAGAGTTAATTGAATACTCGCGGATCGAAATTTCGGGAAATATGCTCCCGAAAACAGGAGAGATAACGGCATGCTTTTTCCTGCGCGCTACCGGAAATTATGTAATTCTTGCGATAGATAATTTGCCGACGATGAGCCAGCAGGAGATTTTTTCCTGGTTTTTTGCAGCCTCCTCGTCTCTCTCTCTCTTCTGTATTTATACTGGTTGCCGGTTTATTAAGGTAATTAGCATTATTCGCGTATTTTACATATCTCTTTCCCCCGTGAAAATGTAATTAGCAACTCAAGAAACGACATCCTAATACGGCTACTCACTCAAAACACACTATGCGTGCGCGGAAATTTGTTTAAATATGCATATATTATGCACGCAGAGCTTTTGTGTACTTTGAACACGCGGCACTGCTTCTCTGTACCGCGGATAATTAATAATTCTGAAACCCTACTCTCAAAGCGGTAGTTAATGAAACGGGTACCTACTCTAAATTCATATTCTATATATTTTCCATCAAATGTTACACTGAAAAATCAATTAGCTAGCGGTATATTATACGCGGCATGGCCAGAGAGTGCTAGTAGAGAGGTAAAGTCTTGTTCTGCAGGAATGGTTTCATGTTTCTTCAAATACTCTTTCCGCTGCTGCATTGTTACACAGCTACCGGGCTTGCGGATCAATAGGATTTAACAATGGGAGCATATGCAGAAACTCAGGTGGCATGTTTTGGATGCTTAACACAAACCAGGAGATTGCAATATGATGAGTTGGGGGTGGAATTGTGTATAGCCCTTAAGTAATGCGATATTCCGATGAGTCGCCGTACTCAAAACCAAAACGGATTGAGTCGGGGTGCTGAAATCACCTCATTTTTACGGTTTTATCGAGTTCTAGGTTCTTGTCTATGGTAAGGGTTATGTTGCTTTTTCGAAGTACCTAAACATCACTTCTTTCTATTTAAAACAAATAACAACACTGTAATAAAAATGTTCGTGCAAATTCAATTTTCATAATACGAGTATCATAGGCATCGTTGTACCGCTTTGAAAAGTTGGAATGTAGACAAATAAATGTCATTGATTTCTTGGCTGTATGATTGATGCTCGAATTATCGTGATCTACGATATTATATAGTGTGTAGTATTGTTTTCCCCGACAACACATAATGACTAAAAAACCTGATCTGCTGGTTGAATGTATCCCAGGAAACATTTAGTTAGTCAGGAAGGATAAATTGGTTTGAAATCATGATGGAAACATGCATATAGCAGTTTTCAAAATTGCAGAACTTATATATTCATGTAACCTCTCGTAGGATTGACTTTGGACTACAACATAAACCAACAACAAATGTATAAAATTTCTGAATCATGTGTTGAATGAGAAAACCACGAATTTGTGTAGCTTTGCAGAGTTTTTTTTATACTTTTCTAATAAAGAAATCTTCGTGTGACAAAAAAAAAGTACACATAGACGTACTAAAATATCATAACTGAGCTGAATGATGCAAAAGGAAAATTAATAAACTTATTTAGTTAGCTAGCGAATAACAAATGTGGAGAATAGAAATATGAATTATATTTATAATTTTCTACTTAATGTGTAATTCATCAAAGTTTTAAATCAACAATCTGTAGTATTTTTGTTAGATGCACGCAATTTAAAAATGACAAATGCAACTATCATTTTTGAGTGAATATGGCACACTTTCTAAAGTGATACAACTAAAAAAAAAATTCAATTTTACAGGAGAGTCAAAAAAGAGCTGAGCATCTTTAAACATAGTTTACTTTTCAGTTTGATCTTCGTAGGATTTGCTCACGTCCTTTTAAATATTTTGAAGAATATTTTCATGTTAAACTTCCATGATTATGTTTTGTTCGAGTTAAATACAATCGTCAATTGAAAAAATTCTCCATTTCAAATTCGCTTCACTGATCCTCAGAAGATGCGATTCGTTCCACTTTCAAGTATCGCCATGTAGCAAGAATGAAACATGAAAAGTCTTTCGTCAAAGTCAAAGTCTTCTCCAAAATAACTAATAAATGTGAAAACAAGAAATAACTGGTCTCAAGCTGTTTCGATGGAAAAAATCTATTGTTAAGGAAAAAAGAAAATGCGTTATGACAGTGAAAAATAGCTATAGACCAGTTTCATCATTTTGTTTTCAACATTTCTAACCATTTTTGAAAATTTTAGACTTTGATTACCAGTTTGGCTATGAGTTTAGTCTATTATAATGGGAAATATAATATTTTAGCGACACAACAATCGAGAAAATAGGACGTCGTAATATATTTAGTCTCTTTACAATGCAGTGTGAAAATATGATAATATCTGAGGGTTTAACACGAATATAACCAAACCTGCAGTCTTCCCTGAATGACTTCCAAGATCTTCTTGACCAATGAAATCCGTTCAAGGAATCTTTCAATCAATAGATGAGGTTATTTTGCCCCAATATGGGTTGTGGAGTAGAAGTAATGCTACAAACACACACGCTACAACACTCAGAAATCTGTATTGCATTTATAATCTATTATCATTAAATATTAAGGTATTGTTGGGGAAAATAATACAAAATAGAAAGCAATCCTATTTCCCGTCATGCTACTGTTTTATTGTAAATACTTATTTATTTTGAAAATATACATATTATACTACTCTCGATCAAGTGTTTGAATTTGAATTTATTGTTTATAAACAATCAAGGAAAATGTACGCAATATTACACCGAGTTTGCCTCCACTCAATGTTTAAAAAGCGACATTAAAAATCAGTATTGAAAAAAAGCGAAAACTTACTTAGAACACTATTTTAAAGTATACCCCCTATCCCAGGTACAGAATTATATTCAGTGTTCTGTAACACAACTCCAAGCAATTTCAATTTAAAATAAACTCCGAGTAAAAAGCAAGACCACAGTATAAATAACGAAACAAATCAGAATGCCTCTGAACAATTAAGAGCGAATAGAAATTTGAATAGCCAGAAAGATTTCCATTAAAAACAAACGCATCACTGCAAACAATATGCAATATACAAAGTACTCTTATTTACACATAGTACTTAGCCTACTGTTTTAGCCGAGTTGGAAGAGTAACGGATTAGAAACCGAGGGTTTTGAGTTTGAAATTCAATCCAACCAAAGACCATGTGTATGTGGGAACATATCCACACTAAATTTTTACTGAATTCAAATGTCCTTACGTTGGTGTGATGTGAACGTTTGGAGAAAGAGAGAAAGGGGTGCTAGCTCAGGTGTTGCCTCGGCATCTGACCGTGATTTCAATTTATGCGGTATCCTCGTCTTGCACTTCGATGCTGATCACAGACCGTCGTCAATAGACCGCTGTGTTGCTCCAGTGTGACGTTAATTAAAATCTACCTACCTGCCGACAGCTGTTTTATTTTTTGTTAACCCCATTTGCATACTTATTGATTTTGAAATCACCTGTACCATAGACCAAATCTTCGAATTTCAATTTATTGTTGATATATCAATCGAAGAAATCTTACACGATAATACAAAATACTTTACCACCCCGTTTTGTTGAGACGTCTCTGTTGCAATTCGAATATTATGAAATCAAGCTCTTTGTTTTGATTTTCATGCCTTTGCTTACTAAACTCATGTACACTATACGGACAAACGTATTTGGACACTGCATGCTTTTCTAAAAAGTGATTTATTATTCCATTTAGTAACGGGTAAAGGCCCTCCTTTTGCTTGTATTACAGCAGCAAAATGTCGAGGCATACTTTACACAAGTTCTATAGATATCTGGACAGGAATAGCTCGACGTGCCTCTTGCAAGGCTGTGAAAAGAGATTGTTGTGGAGATGGCAGTACGTGGCGGTGTCGTACTAGTCGCTCCAGTTAGTCCCTTAAGTGCTCGATCGGATTCAGATCGGGGCTCTAAACAGGCCAGTCAAGCAAATTCACCTCATTTTGAGGAAACCATTGCAGCAAACGTTTTGCAGTATAATATGTTGCTCGATCCTGTTGGAAGAAACAACCATCATCGCCGTAGTATTGCCATAGTGTAGACAAGGCCAAATTATCTAGTACGTCATGGTACACGTCAGCGTGTCAATTCAATGTGGAGTGTGGGCATGGCCAAATTATACATGTGTTACCGTGAGCTGTACATACCGTGAGCTGTTTTCATGGTATCAGGTACATAAGGCAATGGTCCGAGTCAAAACCAGGAATAATAACCCCACTCTAAGATGGATGATCCACCGAATTTCTGCAGTGTCCAAACACTTTTGTCCCTATAGTGTATACAGTGTCCCACCAATCAATGGCTTGACCGAAGCAAGGCCTTTTTTTTATATTTAAAACTGATAAAACACCCAACTCTGTTTCTCCCTGGGTGTATTTCTATCTTCGGTGTCAGTAAATCTTCCTTTGTGTATATGACAATTTACCTGACGGTATTTGGCGCAGTTTGACCAAAAATGGTCATTGAATTATAAAAAACTAACTTCATGCAATGTCGAACCCTTGTTGTGGTTGTCTGGATGACGATGCATCTCGCTATATGCAAAACAGACCAGATCTTTATGGACGAGATATCTCGTCAAAATCTCTTGGAGAGTTCAAATGCTGTCAAAAACCAATGTTCAAAAAGAGTCCGGAACACTATTTTAAAGCATGCATTATTTGTGTATACGCCTGCAAGCTTGTTTTCATGCGAGCCTCTTTGCAAATTTTCAAATTATGCGAGCGAAGAGCTCTCGTGCAAAAATTATTAAAATAAAATCCACGGAAAAGGCAACACCGCAGCATGGGGAAAAGAAACAACTCAGATTCGCCTGAAAAATTAAGAGCGCAAAAAATTATGATCCCCGGAAAGACAACTTGCTTGAACTCCAGAGAATCCATTAAGCAAGGGGGAAAAGCCCGTTTTTGCCTGATTTGTTCCGTGAGCTGTTTTTCTCCCCTCAAAATGCATCCGTGTCAAAAGCCGGGCGAAGGAGTGGAATATATGGCGGAACAGTCGGATACCTATTCGCGTAAGAATCAGCGCCAGAGCCTGCATTAACTGCAAGGAGCGCAGTCACAGTCTCTGACACGACGAAATGGTGTAAAGACGGGAATGCAAAATGCCCCCGACACTAGGGAATGAGAATATATGGGAATGGGAATGCAGGGCAAACTAGGACGCAGCGGAGCCTCGGCCCCAGTGTTCCACAAAGCGCGCATTCAGTTAATATAATGGCGATGACAGATCTGCTCAAATCCTTCACGAGAAGGGGGAGGAAATAAAAAGACGAAACCCACTCCAACAATCAACTTAGTTTCCGAGTTTTATTTTCCACGGTGGCATGCGTATTAACGGTCAGCCACCGTCCCCTGCACTCACGAAACAAAAGAATGAATCGCTGTAGAGGGTATTTTTATCTGCGTCTCACCGAGACGTCTTGACGACATGGACTGAGTTGTTGACGTGCGAATGTGGGAAGAAGCAACGACTATCTGGAGATAATTCGTTCTTTCCAGTCGAGAAAGGCAGTTGCCAGACGTGTCAAGCCGCATAGACGCCTGTTGCTTTTCCTGCGAGTAGTATTAGTAGGAGTAAGAAGCGAATTTTTGTCACTCTTCACTTGGAGTAAGCATGACGGGCGTAAGGTTTGAGCCATGCTTCGGAGACTCAGGTTGGGCGGTTATTCATGTGAGATCGGAGATCTCGGCAGGTGACTTGGACATGGAAAATGTATTGAAGTTTCTCGGTGAGAAGCGTCCGTCTTTTAACTTCACCAACGCTGAAACTGCTTTAAGAAAAAGGCGAGCGTGAGTTTATGTTTCCTACTCTCACAAAGTGACAATTACGTTATTTATCCTTTTAGATACAGATGGTTTTCCAGCCCTCTATCCTACCAATTACAGATGGTCTTCCCTTGCAGTTTGAAAAAGCAAGACCCATTTTAATTTTTTAAAGCATTTTTATATCATAATAAGATTAGTGTTTCCACGGTTGAATATTATTGCTCTTATAAATTTTACGACATAATATTTCACAAGTTACGTTGTCTCCGAATAAAAACCTATATCGAGTATATACGTTGAAATCGTAATTATATATGTGCAAGTATTGAAATATGTTATACGTATGAATATTACTGATGATTCTGTATAGATATTAGACATTTAAAATGTATAATCTGTGAAATATTAAAAAGAATTGTTATAAAGACTCGTCTTTTTAGCAATTATTCATGTGCTATGCGACATCACGGCATGTGACTTGAACATGAAAAATAATGAAGTCTCTTGGTATGAATCGCGCGCTACCGCCTTTTAACATTAATCAAAACTTGAGCTGGTTTAAGAAAAAGGGAATTAAGAATTTGTTTCCTTCTCTTACAAAGTGACAATTCCATTTTTTTTACCCTTGTGGATAGTTCTTTGTGATTTTATAAATCAAGAAACCTTACGTTCGTCTCTTAATAAATGATGGCAATTGTGAAACTAGATTGCGGAATGCTATGAAAATTCATGAAGCTTGTTTCTTATGTTTTTACGTTATTTAAGTAATAATTCCTAATATTTTCATAATATTTCGTAATCTAGTTCCACAAATGAAAAAAAAAAAAGTTTCGATATCGCATAAAGTTGTGAACAGTACATAACAAATTGCAATTACATTAGTATAATTGGAAAAACCATTTAATTTCTGGATATATATCAGACATTTATGTTTTCTTAATCTTGTTCTCCAAAATGTAACCTCTACCTCTTGTCATAATTACAAAGTATAAGCACCCAATAAAAAACAATATTTTTATGTATTATTTTCCGATATTAATGTTCATTCAGTAAAAAAAGCAACACATTCATAATTATTACACCATTTTGAAATGAATAACGTTATACTTATATACATATATATATATTTTTTCTATACCAAGGAATATTAAGATTGTATTAATAAGTTTGCACAAACTGTACCGTAATTTGTATTTTACACGAAATAACACATACACATGGTACATAAGTTTATTTTTCATTAGTATAACAACATTATATTTAGTAATTATTTTTTATCTTACACACATACGTCAATAAGCTATTCCACAACGGAAATAAAGAAAAGTATAATTAACTCAACATTGGTACTTTATTCTATGGTAATACAAATTTATTTTTTTATCGGATTTAATTGTACCTGGGCCTTCAAAACTGGTAGTGAAATACGGATATTTACTGCTCTTGGCGATTAGTTAGAATTACCGTTACCGAAAAATATTTAGCAATTTTGTATTGATATAGTTTGTTTAAGCTTCATTTGATTTAGGTTTTTTAAGATCATATTTTATTATTATTGAACAAAAGCATACTTCTCGTGCACAACAAAGTACAATACGGGGCTCATAGAAATAAGTTAGTTCAAAGGCAGTGGAAAAATTTATCTAAAATTACAAGATTTGATGAATTTAACAAATGATTAGAAAAGCAGATTTTATTGAACAAATACACTGAGTTTCACTGGCCATGCTTTACCCAATCTTCACAAATCATTATGTAGGCACATTCTTGGAATTCCAAATGCAGGACAACTGAAAAGCAAATGCTCCACATCTTATGGCTGTTCTTTTGAATACTCGTACATATCATTAGTCCGAAGATGAAACTACGTATATAGATATTTAACAACATCTCCATGGTCAAGTAACTGTTGTGTAATTTTGCAGTGTTTTTGAAGAAAAATAATTCTGATTTCAATCTATGTTTAATGAAAGAAACAATTTTTTTGGTATGGCCTGTTTTCTCAGACGAGACATACTCTTGGTTCCACTTAGAAATGAGCTTAAGATCATACTTTGGGGATCAAGTTCTGTAACGACAGTATCGGCGATGTCAGTATGGAACATAATGCCTCTAGAATCTAATCCAAACAACAAATATTTCCTCGAGGTCTAAGGTTAAACAAACATCAGTGAGTGAATGTTGCTGTCCAGGATTCATGTGAAGATCCAGAGTTAAAAATAACTTGATCCCTAGGGGGTTGCAAGTCAAAAACGGATGGGGCGGTAACTTTGAAAAAATAGACGAAATGAGCTGATACGTTTCTATTTAAATTACAATAAAAGGAAATTATTCAAAATAAGATTTGTTACAGAGTAGAACTGAGTGTTCATTATAATTATTTTTATTTCTTTACTGAACGGAACTCAGTATTCGGGGGCATTTCTAATCCGAAGCAAAATCTACTCTCAAAATCACTCCCTTTTACACGAATATTTCGCTTATATAAATTGTAAAGTACCTGAAGGATTATACATTGAGTTTTACAGTATTAGTAAACCAACATACAAGATTACTTATTTACAAGCATCAGAAATATTTTATACACTGCATTCAATTTTTTAAAGGTATTGTTGAGTTTAAAAACGAAAACCGTGGTGGCTTATCTCTTGGATATAACTTTCTTTAATAGAAATCACGAAAGAAGTGTGTGAGATATATTTACGCTCGCGTTGTAAATAGCTTATCTTTTTGCTACACCTTAACCCTTCTGGTGGTTTGCTTGACGATGTATCTCATCATTAGTAAGACTAACTAGATCATAATGAACGATACAGCTCGTCAATAAAAGAAAACCGACCAGATCATGATCTCGCTATCATCGAAAATTCAGAAATATCTTGATGACGAGGTATCTCGTCATTAAGATATTGATCAGACCTTGATGGACTAGATATTATGTTCAAACCACTTGTAGGGTTAATAATTGTTCATTCTGATTCATGAAATATTCCATGTGTAATATTTAACACAATTACTTCTGAAATAACAAATGAATACGAAAAGCAGTTTCTTAGCACATGTTAAAGTGGGTGATACCTTTGTATTAAGTAACTGAAAACAAACACGCATATAGTGGAAAATAATGTATCTTTTAACATCAATTAAGTATTTAATTTCAATATCCAAATATGGTTTACATCTTGATACGTTTATAAACCCCTTGTCGGATTTATAAATTTGGTATCATCTGCTGACTGAAAAAAGCTAGTTATCAATTTCAACTGAATGTTTGGATGGAATTTATCTCGCCGTAAGTCTTACACATATTAACATGCTTAAAATAACTGTTTCGGCACAGCAGCAATCGCTATAGTTTCAGAAGAATGTGCTTAAAAAGCATACTTATGAAAAACTTCAGTTTATATAAACATATGTTTATATAAAGTTGTCAAATTGTAAATATGTATTAGATGTCGAATTGAAAAGTTCTTTAGACGTGTTTTACATTTTTGCGTAAACATGTAGTCAAAGTTCGAAACTATCTGCCAACACGGATATGCTATCATTATGCCATGTTCTTGATTGTTTCTGGACGGAAGAGTAACTATTAATTTTATTAGGATTTTCTTTACGTTATATTCTCATAAATTTCATATTCTATTTTTTGAATGTTGCTGTGTCAATCCAAGAGCTAAAATCTAACTTAGTGCCCCAGCTAAGGAAACACAGAAGAATTAAAATCCAGTATTCAAAGTGTCAGTAATTTTCAAACCCCTAATTGTACTGAACTCTTGCACAATCTTAGTTCCATAGCAACAACCTTTAGTGCAACCCCTCAAAGAAAATAAAAATAAAAAATTACACAAACTCATATTGGAATGTCGGTAAATTTCAATACCTATTTGTTCTGAATTTTTCCGATGATAATTCTATACCCAGCTCAGTTAAGTAACATCCGCTTGAGAAAATTAAAACTGAAGACTAAAAATCTATAGTGAGAATGTCTGTAATTTTCTAACCCTAATTCTAATGAACTTTTACCGATGTTAGTTGTATAAAAAACACCGTTAGCCAACTGCCAAAAAAAGTACGAACTAAAAACCATAGAAACCCGTTTTGAAAATTTCTGCAATTTTCAAACTCTAGTCATTCTGAAGTGTGGTTGATGTTAGTTCTACCACGAGAGCTGTTTGCGCCACTTTTAAGAAAATAAAAACAGAAGGCGATAAAAACCAATATTAAGAATGTTAGTATTTTTCAAATTAGGTTGTACTGAACTTGAGCCTAATGTTAGAGTTCTATAGCAAGCATAGTTAGTGCCCCAACCACCTTAAAAAAACTAAAAGCTATAGAAATCAGTATTGAGAATGTCAGTAAATTTTCAAACTCTAATTCTAGCGAACTTTTACCAGCGGTTCAATAGAAAGCACCTTTAATGCTTAAGCTTACGAAAATGAAAAATAAAAACGGTAAGAATTGATATCGAGAATGTCGATACTTTTCAAACCTAATTGTACTGAACTTTTCCCCTATGTTATTTCTATAGCGAGCATCGTTAGATCAACCCCCTAAAGAAAATCAAAACTAAAACCAGTAAAAAGCAGTATAATTTCCTGGTGTAGAGAAGATTACTAATTTCTAAGCCATCTTTTAGAAGGTACGACCCTGAAGAATCACTGGATCGCCAGGTTAAGAACCACTGAAAATCTATAATTAGTTTTCTGAAGTTATTCTATGAAATATTTAAATACAATTTATGGGATGCTTTGCAATTAGATTTTTGCATAGATGTAAATTTAGAGAGAAATGTGCAGCTTTTACGTTAAAAACGGAAACCAATTACCAACGTTTAATTTTGGATCTATACGCTAAAACAACAAACATTTAATTAAACACCGTTTGGAGAAATTCGCATGCAAGTTCCCAGATTCTCTGAAGTTAAATTTTTAATTAAACTTCAAGACCAGATGTTCATTAAGTTATTAATGCAATTTCTGCAAGAATTCCAAAACGGTATTAATTTTATTGTAACACAATTAAAAAATGAAAACAAAAATGAAAAGTAGAACGAAAAATATGTTTTAAATATCTGTATGGAAACGAATTTATGAAAACTTCATGTAAAGATATAAAAGAGTATTTGCACTTGGCATTGTAATATGCAATTTAATAATTAGATTGTAAATTACACCATTTAAAGTTAAAAAATGAAATTGCACTTGGTATATGCAATTTTAAAATAATTAAATGTAACGTGTAATTTTTAATTGATTTATAGCAAACTTTGCTAGTTAAAATGTTTTCATAACTTCTGAAGTTCACAAATACGTAAAAATAATTACGTAATTTAAAGAAACCATGATTCGACTGAAAAACATTAACCTATTTTAAAGATAGTGCACCTTTAACACCAGTTTGCTTATTTTAAATTAAATTTAACTTTTTAAAACACGCACTGAATTCGAATCTTTCCATTGCAATATGCTATAGAAGAAACCATACAGTATTACTTCATCCTAAGTCAGAGTTTACATGATGTTCAATTTAACAGACTAAAAATTTAGGTGTCATAAAAATTATATAGTAATATCTCGAAGTCAAATTCCAATTACTAGGAACACTAAATTTATATTTGAGATACAATAGAGCTTAATGGAAATATCCACAAATTATTTCTTAAAAGTCAAAGTTTACCTAAAAAGGCATTAGAAATATTCAGCTATAGATAATAATTTTTTATACTTTTTCGGAACGATTTCAAATATTCACTTTATATTTTTTACATTTACTCTTTTATAAGCTTTTTCTCATAATTTTCATAGCTACAGACAGTAGACTTGTTCGCTTAATAATAATTACTGTTAAGATTAAGTGACGTTGACAAGCAGTTAATAGATATTTAAAAGAATACTAAAAGGTAGTTATTTTTTCAACGTTATTTTACGGTCTAGGCGTTAAGGAACGTCGAAGTATTAATTACCTAGATACACCGATTTTTCAAAGTTTTGAAAACAATTAGGGAAAAATCCATATTACATGCCTAAAAACTAGTTTTTTATGCTCCTGAATTTCTGTCTTGGTGGATTAATTTACTTTTTTCACAAGTCTTTTTAGATGTATAACGTTCACAATCCAGTATCTCGTTCGTATAATTACCAATATTTTTTCTATCTAAACTCAAATCAATCGATAAATCCAACAATTCATTTTCAAATGTCTATAAAATTTTGTACCTACTAAATAGTGCCTATTCACTGTATTGTATTGGACCGTGATGCTTCTTTACCTAAACTTTCAAAATAAAACACTTGCATATTTCCTGACTGAAAACGGCTCAAAAATAAACTTGACGAGTTCCACTTAACGTAATTCAAATAGCATCAAGCAATTACATTAAGTCGATTTTATCTATGCAGTAGATTTCATAATGATAATAAGATTATCTCCAGGTTCACCCACATTGTTTCGAAACTAAATATGTGTCGTTTACATGAAGACATAAGGAAATGATTACATTATAACTCTACTGGATTCTTTTTTTAATTAAATCAGAAAAGTCACAAATTAGAAGGTTGTCAGTCTTCTTTGTTGATGGTGTATGACTCTGGAAGGACTATTACGCTATTGTGAGTCAAATTATATCATCAAGTTTGCCTCTGCTGATCCAGGTTCCTTATATTCCAGGAGTAGTGTAATTGACGGCTTAGCATCCCAGACTTGCTCAATGGGAGACTGATCTGGGGATCTCTCTGGCCAAGAAAGGATTTCAACATCACGGAGACACTCTTATGAGAGGCGAGTCGTGTACGGCTTAGCGTTGGATTTACTTGACGCCTCCCATATATGTGCTGTCAAATTACCTCTTACCACTACTATATATACGGGTTATCGTAAGTTATGACTCAACACACTATTACGCTACGAGTTTCAGCGGTGTGTATAAGAATAATTTTGCAAGTATAAAAAAGTAATTTTTTATGCAATCCCCGAGATTTTAACAATATTACTGTAGTTAAATATTGGGAAATGCAAAGCCGTGTCGGAGAAAGATCTCATGAGAACAAGATTGGCAAAACGGAAACATATTTTTATGAAATGACTAAAAAGAGGTTAATTTTAAAGAAAAATTAAATTAGATATAATCCGGCCAAACAAAATTATTTTTCTCAAATCCTAATGTCTGCTGCCTAATCAATAACTAGAGTAAAGATGGGCATCAAAACAAACGTTGTATATAACTCTGTCCTCTGTAAAACTTGTTTTAAGGCATGACTCATATCGTTTCTAAGATATTTGCTACAAAAGTTTTTATGTTGTTGGGCTAAAAGGGTTTCTTTTTGTTGCAACAATCCAACAGGTTTATTCAAAATAGCATTTGAGTGTTTAGTAAACACATGTAGGAGTTATCCAATATATATGAGCAATCTTCAAGGACTCGCAAAGATTATCAAGCATTGCAAAATTGTCGTGCTATCTACAAAAGAAAGTCGGAGGGAAAATTTTAAAATATTAGAACTAAACCTAATATTTGTTTTAATGTATGCTAGATAAATGTTTTGAAATGATCTGATGATTACTGAATAGTGTCTGGAATAAAATTTTCCAATTTGATATTAATTATAATGTAAGATTTTTATTCCTGTATTTAGCAAAATCCATGATATTAAAATATAACATTTTAGAAATAATTCAAGATTATAGGTTTTCTCTTCTGATAATGTTAATTTTTTAGCGTAATCATTAAATTATAGACACAGCTGTTTTTTCATCGAATTTAATTGCAAGAAATCTTCAAAAACGTTGCTTGTCCAAATAATTTTAACAAGGAGAATATATTCCAATGGAATAAATTTTTTGCTTCAGTAAAATTTGAAAATTTATTTTCATCAGTCTCATTCGTATTTTTAGAATGACCTCTAGCTGACATTATATAAGCATTCGGATGAAAATTAAAATGTATTTTGATACATTTCTGTTTTACATAAAAACTTAAAAACGTAAATCGTTAAAAGTGGATGACGTAATCATAATCGACTTTTGCCACAATCATTAGGAAGTGATTTCGTTGTTAATGCAGCGAAAGGGAACGAAACTTTTTAATATTTGATCAACATTCTACCCTCTACCAAAACTTTTTACTTTTTGTCTAACTCGAACGAACCATTAAAAAATAGTTATCCAATATTCCAAGTTATTTTTCTTTTTCATTCCAAAACTTCTACTATGATAATTTTCAAAGGACTTTATTTGCAAAAGGCAAAATATCAATCCATACTAATTTTAGGACAGACACATACGTGTGTATACCATAATCTGTAAACATAGATCACATCAGACTTGATCCCTGTTTCATACCGTATGAAACAGGACGAAACACTGTCGTTTGTGGGGCTGTTTTTGCCAACCTGTCCTAATACCCTTCTTTTTATCAAATTATCGCTGGTGTACTGTCTATAAACTACAACTGTTGCTATCAAGCATTTTACCAGAGCAACTGTTCTGAAAATGCACGAACCAGTGTACAAGTACGCGCAATTACTTTATATTCTAAATTTTCGTTTTTTATTCTTTCATTCTTGCACATCATTTCATTGGTATTTTCTGTTATCAGCTTTCAGCATTGTCGTTTTATATCTATTCCCCAATTTAGTGTCCGAAGACTCTATTTAGCGTATCATATTTACTCGATTTGTATTTACCAAGTACTCCAACCTAATGCAATAAATACTATATATTTTAGCATATCATGTCAATATTTTGACCTTTGACTGTACTGATTGCTGAAATTGAGAACCAATTTGCCCTCTGGTCACATTTCATTCAGGAATTTGCCGGCTTCATGGACATGAGATACTCTAGTGACTCTTTCATTTCCCATGAATGTTACAGTATTTAGGAAAAACGGGAGTCGCGTTTCCGCGATACTCAATTGATATTTTTCCCGTTTACTCCCAGAGCCGCGGTAGCTCAGTCAGTAGAGCGTCGGGCTCGCATCAGAAGGGTCGTGGGTTCTGTCCTCGGCGGAGCCTGCAATTCTGATGATTGCGAGATCGGCGCTTCGACCTGGCTATTCACTAATGGTGACTGGGGTACGTTAAATAGGTCGTGGTCACAAAGTCCCCCACGTTCCCATACCAAATCAATACATCTGGGGTATTTGATCAGGGGGTTATAGGCCTCTGATTGGGATCTAAATTACGATATGTGTGAGTGAATGGATGTATGAAAGGGGCCTTACTGTAAAACGGATGCGCCATGTATGTCGAGCAAAGTCGGACTTCCTCCCAATGGGGCTCAATAACATGGAAGGCACACACCCTCGCGTCTTGCCTTTTTTCGACGGGTCTGGCACTCCTCCGGTCTGCCAGTGTAGACATAAGAAACAACAACAACCGTTTACTCCCATCCCACTATTTTCCCAATTTCTCTTTTTACCCTTACACTCTTACCCTTTACTCTTTTTAGTTGACGTTTGTCACTATAGCGCAACAAGTTGAAAAGCAACAAACGATACGAAGCGAAGTGATATTTACCACTCATCCGAATATTCAATCACTGGCTGCTAGACCTTTACCAATTCACTAAGATGTAAGTCGTTCTAATTCGTACTGTCTGCTGCTTTTCAGCCTGTCACACTATGGGTTGACAACCTCATCTTGTGCTTGTCACAGCTTGGGGCAAATATTGTCCTTACATCATAAGACGCCAAACCAACCAGGGCATATCATTTATGATGACCGCACTAAAAGTTAAATCGAGCTGTTTTTCTGTCATATTATCCTTAATTCTTAGAATAGTTTAATTTAGAATTTTTAAATTAGTTAATTTAATTTTAAGAAATTAGAAATTAGTTAATTTAGAATAATTTAAGATTAAAATTGAGAAAAAAGGATATGTTTTATGTCTTAATTTAGCAGTTTTTAATATTGTGGACTTTAAACTGTAGTGTGCTGGACCAATTATTTCTCGAGTAGGAAAAAATTACTATATAGCTTACAAACCAAATATTATGAGTAGCAGCTAGGGATGCGACCTCAACAACAAAGCATCGATGTTTTGAAACATCGATGTTGATATTGCCCACAAAGATATCGATGATTTTAAACATCAGTGTATTTAAAACTTTTTTCCCCCATATCTTAAAATTTATTTGCTGTGTTTATTAATTTATAACTAAGATTATTTTAATTGTCAAAACATTTAATAAGAATAATTAACAAATCTATTATTTTAAAATTGAATAACAAAAAAGAAAGTCATATTTACAACAATTTGACATAGGTACTACAAACTATAATTATAATTACGTAGGAACATATAATAATTATTGTTAGTTATTATTAATTATTTATAAACTTATAGGGGGGACATAAAC
Organism: Metellina segmentata; assembly: GCA_947359465.1. Classification (NCBI taxonomy): domain Eukaryota; kingdom Metazoa; phylum Arthropoda; class Arachnida; order Araneae; family Tetragnathidae; genus Metellina; species Metellina segmentata. The sequence continues at coordinate 51,924,285 of OX375884.1, read as the reverse complement.
TTATTTTTTATTTACTGTAAATAAAAAATATTGGGGTCTATAATTGTTATATGCTCCGATAATTGTTATCTACAGTTTGTAAAAAAAGAAGTTTGTTGACTTTCTCAACCTTAAGCCGACTTCTTTTTTCACTAACTATCCAACCAGTTAGGGAAAAAAACTCTTTGTATTGGGACGGATGTCACCATCACTGACAAATACTTAGTTGTACGGTTATTTTTCTTAATTTTTACTATGGTACTTTTTTCATTCAAAAATAAAACATCGCCGACGTAAAACCATCGACAATGTTAAAACATCGATGTTAAACAAACATCGGCTCCTTAAAATCGATGGTAAATACATAGATGTTTTTTTAATAAAACAGCGATGTTAAACAAACATCGGCTCCATAAAATCAATGGTAAATACATAGATGTTTTTTTTAATAAAACAGCGATGTTAAACAAACATCGGCTCCATAAAATCGATGGTAAATACATAGATGTTTTTTTATAAAACAGCGATGTTAAACAAACATCGGCTCCATAAAATCGATGGTAAATACATAGATGTTTTTTTATAAAACAGCGATGTTAAACAAACATCGGCTCCATAAAATCGATGGTAAATGCATCGATGTTTTTTTATAAAACAACGATGTTAAACAAACATCGGCTCCATAAAATCGATGGTAAATACATAGATGTTTTTTAATAAAACAGCGATGTTAAACAAACATCGGCTCCATAAAATAGATGGTAAATACATCGATGTTTTTTTATAAAACAGCGATGGTTTGGAAACATCGACATCGATGTCGCATCCCTAGTAGCAGCATGCATATTAATCCACATTTTTATGGAGTAAAATGTTCAGTAAGTCACTGGGTGTCATGTGATTTCCGAAAAATGTAGTCGTCATCTGACCGTAGTACGAAATTTCAAGGAGTTGTCCTCGGTTATTTGCACTCAGGATTGATCTCAGACCGTCGCTATTAGCATGTTGTATTAGCTCCAGTGAGACTTAAATTGAATTACCTACGTACAGAGTGGAGGTGTATTGCTTTTGTGTAGTGCAAACTGGCATAATACACACATAATGACTTAGTAACCATACATATTGGTTAGTTAGACACGTTTTATTGACCAAAGAGGTCGATATTGGTCAGATGCCATGCAGGTTACTGGACAGATGTATGAGAGGTAACCTCTTAAAGGGCTAATTTTAGTTAAAATTACACTTTAGGTGACAAGTATTATTTGCAGTTTGATAAAGTTATTCATGTGTGCGAGATATTCGAGAAACGATGCCTAATCTGCAAGACGTTCTTTTATTTTCAGTATCTTTTGTTTTAGATCAAAACATTATTTTTTTCAAGGCCTTGTATAACTAACCAACACAAAAGATTGCTTCAATAACCATTCTCTGTCCCATTGTCTTAATAATAAATTCACTTTCTGAGGTCTGAGTTTCCAAAACCAGAGCCTTGACTTAAAAAAAAAAACCGTACCAACAATTTAAAATATTCTGTCTAATTATTGACTTAATGTATGCGCACTGCTCCGACTGCAATTTTTTCAGCCCACCCCAAGTTACAGCATTCCTTTTGAAGTTTGAAAAACACCCCTTCTTCCTGCAAGTTCCCCTGCAAACACCATGCATGACTTCAATGCATAAATTACACTCATCAAAGGTATATTCATAATATACAAATTGCATGGTATCATTTGAGCTTTATCTTGTAACCTTAGCAAACATCCGTGCATTAGTGACTTGCCAGCGGCTAAAGGAAATAAAAGGGGGAAAATTGGCATATCTATGCTCTAGTTTATTTAATGACTCAGAGGATTTAAATTTAAAAAGTAGATTCAAAGGAGTTGGTCTTGTTAGCTGTAACTGAGCTAATTAAAAAACCTAAAATATATTCAAATCGAGAGAGAAGGAGCCCGAATTTCTTCCAAACCTCCGGAATCAACTTGTTGAGCCCCTTTGAAATTTGCTTTCACTTTTGGCGTTTTATTGCTCTTGTTGGCGATGGTATGATGAAGTGAAAGAATATTTTTTGGAGACGTAAACATTTACTTATATTTTTAAGATACATTAAATTTCAAAATAGTGAAAGACATAAAATTAATAGACCTTGTAATATTTATGTACACTTGAATAGTTTTATATTCACAAAAACACCTTCATTTATCCATTTCGTAAAATATTTTTAAACATTTAAGGCAGTTTATAATTTAAACTCAACAATGATGTAGAAACTCTAATGTAGTATTTAGTAATTGTGTTATGGAACAAAATTTGTTGTAATATTTTCATGGCACATTATTTTCAAATTCCTGAATATGTAATTTTATAAAGTGTTCGATCTTACAGATAATAAAATGTATTTGGAACGAAAAGTAATTAATTTTAGCATCATATAATTTATACTATTTACTTTAATATCATATGCATCTACAACATGCTTTTATACTATTTACTTAAATGAATATGCATCTAACAATATGTTTTTATACAATTTAATGAAATGTAATACATGCCTAACATAGTACGTATCTGAGAAGGTTTTAAAATAAACTTCTGTATTAAACATTACTATACTAAAACACTAGTATGCAGTAAATTTAAAGAAAAAAAAAGAGAATAAAATGTGATAGAAATGAATTTAATGATTTTACAAAAATTTGTAAGAGTATGTTCACTTATGTCTAAACTTTAATTTGGAGTCGAAAATCTATCTTTCTATAAACATTTAGAATTCAGGTATAATAGTTTTTTCACCAGGATTAGCTTCGTTAATATAATCGTTTATGACTCATATTATTCCATTGAAACCACAATTTAAACAGTATCTGGAATATATTTTATATACCGTCGTTTTCTTCTAAATTCACGAATATTACAACCCATATAATTATTTCCGCTCAATATTCAAAAGTAGTTATATATGTACACAAACCTCGAATGAATTTACTTCGAGTATAAATCCCAATTTTATTTTGGAAACTATACGCCTTCAATTTACGATAATTAATGTAACATAATTACACAGTATAACATAGTTCAAAAATACAAAAAAATTCTTTCAAGTATGTGGTTTCACTATTGCAAAAAAAGTCCGCTCATAATTTTCTAGTTATTCGATAGAAAATCAAAGCATAGAAAAAACTGCTTTGGAGTTTCATTAGCTTCTAAACAGTACAATACTCTTTATAAAATATATTACGTTGACTAAAGAGTATGATTTTCGATTTTGAAATTACGTCACGGATGAGTTTTAGTGCTTGGCGAAATTGGCGATACATTTTTGTTCGCTCGGAGAAACCTGTCCCCCCGTCAGGCTCATTATTAAGTTAAGTAAGCAACGTATCATACGCTTAGCAATGAGCTCATTTTGCCGCGAATGAATAGGCATTGCTCCAATATGCATAATTCATAACCACTTAATCTCATTTATACGCAGGGGCCATGCTTGAAAGAAAGCCGACAAAGACCATTCTAAATATGTTAAGGATTGAAGGATATTGCGTAGGATGCTTCACATCTCTTGGTGTGGGGTACCCAAAGTGATAACAACAGTCTTGCTTTTGCTGTGATTACTCTTTTGTGCGCAGTTTTTATGGATGTTCTGTTTTAATTAATAGAATCCGGGAATAAAGAAACTGATTTTCGCTTTTGAAAATCAACATTAAGAGACTGTGGACTTAAACAATGAGCTACGAATAAAAAAAACCTTTCACTTTTCCCTGGCCGTGAAATTTCGTTGAAAAAGCACGCAAACAAGACGTGATTCTGTAAAGTATACGGTTGAGTTTGTTAAGGATTGAAGGATGTTGCGTAGGATGCTTCGCATCTCTTGGTGTGGGGTAACCAAAGTGATAACAACAGTCTTGCCTTTGATGTGATTACTGTTTTGTGCGCAGTTTTTATGGATGTTTTGTTTTAATTAATAGAATACGGGAATAAAGAAACATATTTTCGCTTTTGAAAATCAACATTAAGAGACTGTAGACTTAAACAATGAGCTACGAATAAAAAAAAATTTCATTTTTCCCTGGCCGTGAAATTTCGATGAAAAAAAAAGACGTAAACAAGACATTATTCTGTAAAGCATACGGTTGAATTTGTTAGAGACAGAGAAATAAATTTTTCGGGGATTTTTGTCTTCGGGTTGCATTTGTAATTCAGTTTAGAGATTAACGAATCTCAAACTTTTACTTTACCATTAAATATTTACGCCGCTCGCAGGATACGTTCTGGCAGGAGGAGGATTTATTTCATGGTGTATTTATACATGCAGCTTAAACTATACTATAGTTACTCCCAAAATGTTTCTTCAGATGGGAAAGTTTTACTTTCATGCCCTCGTTACTTCGGACAGCATGTATCCATCGAAGGCTGTTTTTATGCAGGGAATTAATAGCTAATGAAGAAACATCATATGAAATCCAAAATGACGCATTTAGTTTTTGAGCTAAAAGTACCCAACAAAACTATTTTATTGCATTTTGGGCCTCGGGGCCCAGTATTAAGTTAGATAGATGACAGACCGCTAAAGAAATGAAAATATGTATCCCAATAAATATATAAGTTTTTCTTTTCTGCGTCCGTTTTTCAACAAAGATATACAATTGCTGGTCTCTGGGCAACGTAATAAGTCACAAAATATATATTTCGTAAGGGAATAAATTTTAATATTGAAGAGGATCAAAAGAATTTCTGATTGCCGGAATGCGTGAGTAATATTTGAAAGTTTAAGATAAATGCTTCTTGGATATTGGATAAAACATTATAATTTTGGAATTTTTTAGAGCTTGAAAATAAAACTTGCTGTCCTGAAACATTTGAAAAATGGCTTATTGTTACCTAACTCACAATCCTAAAGGTGTTTGTTTCGTTATTCCTCATTGTTTGAGTCCGCAGTTTCATATATTGACAATTTTCATTCTGAAGCGTAAAGTGCTTTATCCTAATATACGCTACAAAACAAATTTGAAACCTTTTATAATTTACGTTACTAGATAATCATCAATTGTTGTACAACTTTGTTGTTACACGTACAGTGGAAATATTCATAGTACGACGAAATTTCATAGTTTTTTAATCCAGAGACTACAAGGACTTTTCGCGCTCCCTAAGTCTACCTTCAGAACTCGGGGTAGCCATGCCTCAGAGGGTGTGCTCATTGCATCAGCAACCCGTGAGTTGTAGCTGGCGCAGGTTTGATTCCTGTTATTTACCCTGGGTGTATTTCCCTCTTCCGTATCAGTTAAACTTTCATTGCGTGTGATCATTACTTGCCGTTGTCTTGTGTTTGGTGAATTGTGGAATGCCAAAAAACCTCAGTTTTTACCAATCAAACCATCGGATATTTCCCTTAAAGGACTGATCCCGGACCGTCGTCAATAGCCCGTTGTGTTACTCTAGTATGCATTAATTAAAATTACCAATACCAACCCATCTTATAGAACTAGGGTCTCTGTATACCTTAAGACCGGGACCCTCTATGAGGGGACCTGACACTATGTATTTTCTTAACACGCTTAACAAATTATTATGTTTAATATGATCATTTTTACCAGCTATATACTGCTGTTTGTAAAAAATGTAACACCATGAAGGAATCATCCGAATGAATTGACATTTGCAGCAAATCTCAATTATAGGATGTTATGCAATGTATATATATATATATATATATATATATATATATAATTTAAACGAGGCCACGGTGGCCCAGTTGGAAGAGTAAGGGATTAGGAACCGGGGAAGGTTACGAGTTCGAATCCAACAAACACCGTCGTGTACAAATGGGGTATTTGCACGTTAAATATGGCCCGGTCGAAAATGCGTGCGCGTGGTGTGGAAGTTTGGAGAGTGGGGTGCCTGCTCAGGTGGTTCAAAATTATGAGATGTTGTCCTTGGATCTATCCTTTGGAGGATTGTTCCCGGACCGCGTATTCAATAACTCACTGTATTGTTCCAGTACGGCGTTAATTTTGGTGAGTGGGGTTTCAGGTCAAGTGTTGCCTCGTCATCTGACCGTGGTTCAAAATTACGTGTTTTTGTCCTCTATTATTTTCCCTTGCAGGATTGATCCCGGACCGTCGTCAATAGCCCATTGTATTGCTCAGTTGCGACGTTAATTGAAACTACCTACCTGTCTACCAAAATTAAAACTACAGGGAGTCGTAAGAAATGTTACAGCACTTTTACTGTTGATAAAGTGTTTATTAACTGTCCTGCAATTTGCTTTCAATTTCTATAACGAACTACATCAATTTATATTTTGTGCAACAATGTTTTCTAATTAAATCGCTTCGAAATACCATTGACAGTATTCTTTGGAATTCTCTCTTCCTGAACAGCCTGGTGAAGCGATGTTCTTGGCTCTAGACCATATCTTCCTTTCCAACATCCTTTCCTCCGTTTCTGCATCAGATGATCTTTGTCATCCGGAGCGTTGTCTCTAAACATTCTGAGCTGTTCCATCTGCTGCAAACGTGTTTCGAATTTGTCATAAGGTGAGTCTACTTTGTAGAGCAGTGTGAAAGCTTTTCCGAAATCGTCTTTGCAGTTCTAGTAGCACTTTAACACAAGCTTTCTTTCTTCGAAACCTTAATCTGGATCGGGCCATTATTTCTCATCCGTTAAATACGCAGCAAAAATAAAATGCAGCATTTTACCAGCTAATAAAGTGTGGTAACATTTTTTTACGACACTCTGTATTAGGAGGTAGACATGTGATTTATGGTGATTAAAGTAGTGATTTATGGCAATCACGAGTTCAGCAATGAATTCAATTAAGCTCGGGCGAAATATTTCATGAGCTTTAAAAATGGTAAGCGTGGAAACTGCTCGTTGGAAAGCATTCTAGTTGAAAGGTAAATGTAATCCTATTTAATAATAAGATCATCGTCTGAAGTTTTGATGTTAGTAGTCAATTTCTTTTTCAAAAATTGCGTACCGTGTTAACTTCGTATTTTAATTCTTATTTCAACTAATGAAGTCGTGAATGCAAAAATTCAAGAGCAAAGTAGCTCATTAAGAAAAAAAATACGACCAACGAAATTTCTGGTTTGTAACATCGAATGTTTATGAAGAATGCGAGTGATTAACAAGAATTGATGTTTTAAGTTTTGCGTAAATTCTAAAATCCAGTCATTGACCTGTCCCCGGATGTTTCCCTTGGGCGATTGATCCCAAACCGTTGTCAATGGATCGTTGTGTTGCTGTAGACGACGTTAATTAAAATTACCTTACCCGTCATTGACCTCATCGGACGACGTTTTTTGGTTCATGTCTTGAGTAGAGAGACGAATTCAAAGCGCAAAATTTCTGCTATTCGCTGAGTTCAATAGCGTAATCACTCTTTTCTGCTCTTCATTTAGATGCTTCAGAAATTCGTGTTTCGTTAGAAACATAAACTATGCTCTATGCTACATTATTCGAAGATGACAGATATTTGCATTTACTGAAATGAAATCTTTTTAACCTTGCTTGTGCTTTATGAGATAAGTTTGAATGGGATGCTTAGTTAAAGATACTGTTTGCTAATTAAAATTATCATTGTTATTATGCGGTAAAATATCATGCACTACTAACAACTATTTCATTTGAATTAAAAAAAAAAAGAAACACTAAATTTTGTATCCATAAAACGAAATGGAAAATCCTAAAAATGCATCAATTCAAGATAAAATATTGGATGAATTTAAATAATTGTGATTGTTAAATAATTGAAACAATGCCTTAATTTAACCACATTGTAGTTTTTACGAAAATAGTATGTAAAAAAACATATATATCCTTTTCCATAGAAACTAACTCAGAATAATTTTCAATTTATACGTATGGAAGAACTAGTTATATATGCACGTGGCCCGTTTTCAGTTCTGTTATTGGCAGTTTTATAGAAAGTATTTCAGACCTATGCATTTAATTGAGCGAATTTCTGGTATTTTGACTGCCAATATTTATTTTTCGTAATTCAAAAATGTTTGAGAAATAAATTCACAAACACAATCTTTTAAGTACACATTTGCATAATAAAATAAATATATTTAAATATTACTAAGTTTCTTAAGTTAAAAAAGAATGGTTAAGATATTGAGGGGTTTTAGAAATACCATGATTGAAACTCTGTCCAGTTTTTTCTCATAATTATTCAAAATGTAAGCTTTAAGAACTGTTAAAAAATAATATTTTTAAAGGTGTAAATCTAGAATATATCATTGTGACAGATAACATGTGAAGCATACTTGCTATACATATTCTCAAGGTTTCATTAACTTACAAGGAAAGAAGATATTTATGAAGTTTTTATATTTTATATTCATTGTTTATGTTATAGTACACGTCAAATAGTGATTTAGAATGTAAAATAATTATTCAGAACTAATTGAGTTGAAAAATTATGATATAACACTAGCTCATTTTAGATTTCAGGGGGTTCAAAATGATAAGATATTGTTCTCAGATCCTTCCTTCGATGCTTATCCCAAACAGTAGCCAATAGACAGTTGTGCTGTTCCAGTGTAGAGTAAATTAAGATACCTACCTTTTAATTTCAAAATGTATCTTAATATACATTGCAAAAACACATTCATAACAGTTTAAAAAATCATTTAATTCCCAAGTTAATATTTTTGGAAACATTTTTTAATATTTTTGTATGAGTATTGAGCTATACGTATACTTTATTTTCTCACAAACGCATTGCACTCTGCATTGTCTGTAGGTCATCCAAGTTTTCTTGAGATTATTTTTTTTAAGTTATCTTACTTTCGGATTGTCTTATAACTCTATAAGTTCGATACGGTTTTAAGAGCCTTGAATATCCCCTTGCATTGTCCAGTAATTTTGAAAAATACAGTTTTTGTCTAAAAATGAAACAACTCGGCTTAATGACATGATTATATTAACTACAATGTGTAACTATACAGACTAACAGTTTTACTTGTGAATGTCCACTTTTTCTCAAAAATGTAATTTCAGTTGTTAAAATTACTTATTCGAGATACACAAGAATTACGCATTACAATTGATTTCATAAAAGTTGCATTACATCGGTGGGAATATTTTAGGCTTAAAAGCCACCCTTTTGATACACCTTTCTAAAAGAAACATAACGAAATGTCTTATGCCATTCACGAATCCCGATCAATGTTTAGAAAACTCCATCTACATGCTGAGTACTCGATTTGTGAAGGAAAGGAAGCAGAAAATCCATTTACAAAGCCATTCCTAGAGACTGAATCCCTAAAAGTGCATCGTTAAATCTTTAAAATAGTATCAAATCGTATGTTAAAAGATCGAACAGCAAATGACAATATATGCTAGCTGCGGCGTATTGTATAAAACACGATATATGTAGCAAATGAGAATGCAAATACAGGAATGGTGGATCAAAAAATAAAAATTAAAACGCGGTGGAAAACCTTTAAATATTTTAATAAATTGTGGTTAACTAGTGTGCCGTAAAAATGGCCCTGATGGATATTAAGAACGGTGAAACGGTTTAAATTGTGCAAGATTTATTTGATTCTAACGATTGGTTTTGATCTTTGAAAAATTGTGTTCACAAATAACATCCGTAATTGAAGTCCGTTGATTAGTTCCAAGTAATTTCCGTATAAATAATCTTGAGTTTTTTATTTATTACACAAAGTACCATTTTATTTTTAAAGCATCATTTTATTTACTAAAGAATCACAAATAAAATGTTTAAAAAGTATTTTTTTAACAACCACTTGGGAACAAAAAAAAAAGTAACAACAATTATTTTTTGTAGCTTAATAAAAACTGTATCCGCTTTTCGTCTGATCCGCAAAAACTACACGTTTTCTGGAGCGCTGCATAATTTTAGCTTTTAGTTTATGCGTGCCTGAGATGAAAAAGTTTGAAAACCTCTTGTGGCAGAACATAGCTTTTGGCTTTGCTACATTGATACAAATTAATCGACTTCAAAGGAGAAAAATTTGCAACGGCAGCGAGAAGCACGACGCTATGAAAAGTTCCAGCAATTTCGGAACTTTTCTTAACAAAGGATCGCATGAGCGTATCTAACGGCTGTATCACATATATAAACAATACTAAAACTCAAGCCAGACTCTTACACAGACCAATGATCCCTTTATGCATTCGATATTCCTTGCTTGCCATGTTTGTGCGCATCCTTTGTGTTAGGATAGGAAAAGACATATCCGACATTCCAATACAAAGCATGATTACGGGTGCCTGCATTTTCGCTTTATGAATGAATCGAGAGAGAGAATCTGATACCGAACAAAGAACCATCTTGATCTGCAGCTGGAAACTACGCTCAACAGGAGAGATCTATCTCAAAATCTGAGTTCTCTCAACGCAGAGGCTACGTTTGATCAAAAGTGCATAGCTTCTGCGTATTATTCCTTGCACTGCTTATGGTATCTCTATAGAAGGGTTGCTGGAAACGGAAAATAAAACCCTTGGACTCTGCTTTCTCGCCAAATAGTTTCCGTGGGGTAAAAAATGTTGTTCGTTTTCATCAAGTCTCGCTGTTTCTGATACAAAGATGAAGTAGATGAAAGGGAAGAGCATAGGTTTAGTAGGAACGTGTAATAGTTATTGCATATTTCACAGCAATGTTTCCTTCATGATGTTTTCTTCATGATGTTTCCTTCATGATGTTTCCTTCATGATGTTTACTTCATGATGTTTCCTTCATGATGTTTCCTTCATGATGTTTCTTGTTTCTTAACCCTATTGGTGGTTGTCTCGATGAAATATCATTAGCAAAGTTGACACGAGTTATACCTAGGTCCAATACCACCCGGGTTTATTTCTCTTTTCTGTCTGATTTCGCGGATTTTGAATTACATCCCCAAATCATTCTAAAGTTAAAAAAGTACCACTTTCCTGCTCGTAATACATTATTAAAGCATCAAGCATTGGAAAATATTTTTGTGTTTTGTTGAAAATTAAAAATAAATAGTACCAAGTCAGATGTTATCAAAAACTTGCAAAATGGACATGTACTCTTTTTACCAAGGTACAGATTCAGTTGTAGATTTCATACTTTCGGTATCAGGTAATTTTTTTTTTAAATCTGAAGTGTAAATTACACATATGAAAATGACAAAGCTAATTCTGTTTCTGAGAATAAAATGTTAAAAATCTACAGAAACACAAATATAGGAGGGTATTACTTTAGGTCAGGTGATTGGCAGGGTATTCAAACATTCCATTTATTACTGACTGGTGTTTTCTACTGATATAGGTTGATTGAATAATAAACTCAAAGGATTTTTTATCTTTTGTAAACAATGTTACTTTTAGGAGTCTAAATTCACTAAGAAAAAATAACTGTTCAGAGAGATTTATATATAATCCAAATATAGCTTTTCGATGAAAAATATGTTAATTTACGGACTTATTCCATCTTTTATGCTTCATTTACATCTTTCGACTATATTCTTGACACATAACATTATAAAATAGCAAAATCAGAAAAAAAAAAATTATTTTCTGATATTGGAGGTTTTAAAGTTTGTAAAATGCTATAGAATAAAAATCGATGATAAATAATACATAATTTAGAAATATATAGAAGTTGTATTTGTATTGATACGTTAACTCTGTAAAGTGGTAATTTTAGTGAAAAGAACGAACATCCCCCTAAAAGCTATTATGATTAAACCGTTCAGTATATTAGACTAGGAAAAAGGAAAATCTAAAATTATGCCTGGATTTTTTTATTTTATACTTTGATTTTAAGATGAAAAGAACTTTTCAATTAATCCATAACAGCAAAAATTCTCCATGAGCCGAAATTATCTGAATTCCTGTTTTTGGAACCATTATTATACGCTTAGTCATTTAATTGCGCATCATAGATAATCTAAAAATGTACCATATTTCCAAAGTCCTTAAAAACCTTTTAATTATGATACTCAGGAAATCTGGAAGGTAAGAAATATTCGCAACTTATTTGGAATATCTATCCGTTTTCAATTTGAAGAAATATTGCAGCTACAAGCCACAATTACGCACATTAATGATGTATGATAATCTAGTAATATATATCCATCTCGATCATGACAGGATTTAAGGAATATTTTCAAACATATAAAAAACACATACCTGGAATTTTAGTTATGAAAATATGTGCACTCAGATATCAAGGCAAAAACTAATTAAGATCATTAACCAAACATTAATGAATCGCTCCAGTGCTTGCAAACTGTCTGTGAGATTGACCGCTGATAAAATAGATGATGAATCTATATGCATTCAATTTGTTAACGTTAATTGATGCATGATATATATTGGATACTAGTGTGTGTTAATCATGTCATTTCACGCTTCATAATGTACTAATTAGACGATACGTTAATCACAAAATTCAAAGTTTAGTAAGTAGCATTTCCAGTTGATTATTACTTTCATAAAAATATGCAGAAGTTTGTAATAAAAATATTACAAATATCAGATTTGAAATACTGTTTATTTTCAGTTCATAACATTACTGTTCACGATATCTGATAGTTAAATAGATTTTGATTAACGTAATTTAAAATGGAAGATATTTAATTACTAAAATAAAAGTTGTGATCTAAAGTAGTAAAACGAATTATCACGCATATCAGTTGGTAATATAAACTGAATAAATAATTTACCGAATTTATATTTATCATGACATTTTATTGCAAGTCTGATGTTTTAAAATGGAGTTTTTCTTTCTTAGAGTTATAAGGATTCTCCTATGAGACATCTTCGAAAACCTTGGTATTAAGGAAACGAACTTATTTTTTTGCGTTTCACTGCGAAGTGATTCTCAATTTTCAATCATAATGTCAATGGATATCAATATCCTACTGTATTACTTATGAAAATAATATACATCATGTCTAAAAAATGAAATTTAGTGCTATAAAATATTAATAAAGTTTCCAGTAAAATACAATGGCTTAAGGTTTAAAACCACAAAAATCTGATTGTGACCAAATACAAGCTGCTTTCTGTTCCTAGCACATGTTCATTTATGTGTGAATTAAAATGGAAATTTCAGTTTAATATATCGCACCCTGGCAAGAAAAGTGACACAACTCAAAAAATAAAAACTTTGATGTTATGTCATTGAAAAATATTTTTGAGGAGCCCCAGCGTGTTATATTACTATTCTATAGAATATAATATAATTTAAAGACATAAATACTTACCTAAAATTTAAAAGAAGCTTATACTATTCAATATAAGTTATATAGTATCTCTTAAGTTGATGTTTCTCAAATTCTGCAATTTTGAGTTGTGTCACTTTTCTTGCGGGGGTGCGATATTTTACGATCGTAGTTTGATAAAAGTTACATTATACATAGAGTTGCAAATAGATTAAGTTTACGGACTTTGTTTCCGGGTAAGTTTTCTGTTTTTGACAAACTAATCAACACGTTATCTAGATACAGTCGTCAGTAGCCCGTTGTATTGCTCCAGTACGACGTTAATTCAAATACCTATCTACCATCTAGAAACATTAAAATTATTATTTTTACTTCGTTCAATGCCCACCAAGTTGTAGGAAAACTGAAGCGTTTTAGACCCGGAAAGTATTTTGATAGATATTTAATTTATCGGTTCAGAAAGCACAAAATACAAGTTCACTTTCGTAAGCAGTGTTTAGATAATACAATCAATATGATTACATCAATTGAATTAAGAATTCTTCATTTATCATCTCATATTACAGTGGTAAGCCACACTATGTTGATAATCCTCTCCCATTATATTTAATATATTCTAAGTTTAGTTCTTTTATATCATATAGTTTTACCATGACTTGAAATTTACAGATTTAAAACTAAAACACACAAATTGATATTTTAAACAGATTAACTGGCAAAAAATACTATTTACGTTGAAACGCGATTTAAAATATCATTAACAGTATGCGTATGCAATCTGTTTAGAACAGAAACTCAACTGTTAACAATTTTTTTTATTGAGCAGACGCTAAAAATTAATTATTACTTTCTAGGTAATAAATGAAAATGACAAGCATTTGGATAGTGTTATATACCTTTTAAACAGATTACAATACATGACTGTATTTCTTATCATCAGGAAAATAAGCATTTAATGTCTTCAAGAAATTGTCAGTTAATAAGTTTACTGCTTTGTCAACGGAATATGTGAAAATTCACATCCTTTGCAGAAAACATGTAATGCAACATACGAAAATCACTTCAATAAGCTACAACAAGTACATTTCGTACTTTTATTGCGATATACTTAGCTCAGTAAAATATCCAAGCACGCATTACAATGCATAAAATTTTAGTAACGGAAGATACCCTTCAATACATTTAAAAAAAGTTTTTGTACAGTATATATATCATCAGCTTAAATCAGAAACTCATTGACTGACGCATGAATCTTTTACTATGCAGCAGTTTCAAAACTACCAATTACTTTTCAGGTCAAAAATTAAATTGATTTTTTTAATTTGATTAAAAACATAATAATAGTTCTGTGTTTTTCTTGAAGATACTACAACCTAACAATATATTTCTCATAGTCATGAAAATAAGCATTTTGCGTCTCCGAAAAATCATTAGTCAATGACTTATTATCAAAGCCGAGGCTAGATATTAGAGACGGCAAACCTTTTTAAAATTTGGTCAAATTTTGTTCTTTTTTTTTATAGTTCTAGCTCGTGGGTCACTTGGAAAGGGGAGGATAGCCTGGTAAAAAACTACCTTTTTTTAGTACTCAATTATTTTATCCTTTAAAAAGTTAAGGTGCGAGTGAAGGTCAAACGTCTTTTCCATTGTTATTGTGTTTTGAAAATGTTTTTGTAACTGAGGAAAATATTTCATGATTTTCATTTCCAAATCCCTAGTAAATCTGTCAAGTTTCGTCATAAATATCTTAATATTATCATATAAATCTTAAAACAGCATTATGCATATAATCAATAAAACTTAAACATTTTACAAAAATCATTTATGCATTTTTTTTCATTTTTAAGTTCTTTATTAACACTTGAATTTTCTTCATATTTTTAAAAGAGGGGCACCGAAAAATTATTAAAATATTTATGTATATGATGATAAGTTTATAAAAATCAACGCGTGTGTCATTTAAAAAGCCTGCGTGTGTCATTTAAAAAGCCTGCGTGTGTCATTTAAAAAGCCTGTTTGTGTCATTTAAAAAGCCTGTTTGTGTCATTTAAAAAGCCTATGTGAGTCATTTAAAAAGCCTGCGTGGGTCATTTAAAAAGCCTGCGTGTGTCATTTAAAAAGCCTGCGTGTGTCATTTAAAAAGCCTGTGTGAGTCATTTAAAAAGCCTGCGTGGGTCATTTAAAAAGCCTGTGTGAGTCATTTAAAAAGCCTGCGTGGGTCATTTAAAAAGCCTGCGTGGGTCATTTAAAAAGCCTGCGTGGGTCATTTAAAAAGCCTGAGTGGGTCAGTGTCTGACCCGCGGGTCACAGGTTCGCCATCCCTGCTATATATCATAGCTAAGCATTCAAAGAGCAACACCTACTCCTCCACATAAAACAACGACGTAAGGGTAGCTTTAAAAATATCCCCTTCCCTGATTGGATTATTTAATAGGTTTTCTATCACATCCATGCAAAAGTGAGAATTATTTATAGACGCATAAATATAATAAAACGTGTTCAACTCCGGCTGTTAAATTATGCAAGTATAATCTCAAGAAAGCAGATTCATTGCAAAAGATCTCGGCAGAGTTTTCCAAAACTACATTTGAGTAATAAGTTCCGCTGCGGCGCCGAGGGACCGTCGCCATCGGTATGCTAAAGAATCCGCTATTGGTAACCCCGCGTGTTTGTAAGTGAGGGTAGGCTTTGCTTTAGGACGAGACAATGCGCACCGTAATTCCTTCGGCATTGTCGGGGGCCGCTCCGCGTAGAGATGTCCCCGTCTCCCGTGAGTACCGAAGTACCTCCCGCAAGGGGTATTTGGTCCTCGACATTCGGAAAAGCGGATTTGGAGTTTCGAATTTTCCGTCACATATAAAAGAGGCTTAGCGATTGGCGATTATGTACCGTACCCACTTCAAGCTGGGCTCTCTTTACGCTTTGGAGTACCCACCATGCATGCTTCCACGTTTCCCCTACCTTTCGAATCCTTGTCCTCTTCCGAATCGGAAGTTATATCCCCCCCCACCCTGCTCATTCTTTGCATTTTAAAACGGGTATGGTGACCCATCCACCTATTCTGATGGAATACGATTAATATTTCAGGCGCCATTAAATTTTCATGAGAGTTATTGATTTCGGACTTGCAACAGGGTCTGCAGCTGATTAATATCCCTCCGAAATCGAAAGAGTTGGAAGGTAAGCGCGAAGCCGGGAAGGTATGTGAAAAGTTGCATGGGATGGCCAGCCTCGATGCTCATATTTAATGAATTGATCGTTGGGTCTTTTAGAATGCATTTACCAGTGAGTTAGTGCTTTGAATTCGATAATCTGCGAGCCCTGCGTCGTTCATCGGAGTCTTCTGTAAAAAGAGGAATCGCTGATCGTTGTGTAGTTATTCCTCTGGATCAAAAATTAACTCATATGATAGAAAAGCTGCTTTGGTAATAACTCTTGCTTCACTTCAAAAGATTCAATGGAAACCAATCTGTGTGATCCGAGGCCGAATCTGATTGTATTGCTCACGAATCTGATGCATGAAACTAATTTACATAAATTTACACACACTTATAAGCTGTAATCTGATGAAATATAGGGAAGATTATTTCATATCAAAAATTAGGTAGGTATTCAATTAATTAACGTAGCATTGGAGCAACACGACGGGTTGTTGGCGACGTCCGGGAACAATCCTCAAGGGATATATCCAAAGATAACTTCGCGTAAATTTAAACCTCGGTCAGATGACGAGGTAACATCTGAAGTGGCACCTCACTCTCCCAACTTCCTTTTCAAAAGGAAACCAAAGATAGCAGATGAGTTCACAGTTCACTCATTTTGTGTAAGCGCGAAGCCGGGAAGGTATGTGAAAAGTTGCATGGGATGGCCAGTCTCGATGCTCATATTTAATGAATTGATCGTTGGGTCTTTTGATATGCATTTACCAGTGAGTTAGTGCTTTGAATTCGATAATCTGCGAGCCCTGAGTCGTTCATCGGAGTCTTCTGTAAAAAGAGGAATCGCTGATAGTTGTGTAGTTATTCCTCTGGATCAAAAATTAACTCATATGATAGAAAAGCTGCTTTGGTAATAACTCTTGCTTCACTTCAAAAGATTCAATGGAAACCAATCTGTGTGATCCGAGGCCGAATCTGATTGTATTGCTCACGAATCTGATGCTTGAAACTAATTTACATAAATTTACACACACTTATAAGCTGTAATCTGATGAAATATAGGGAAGCTTATTTCATATCAAAAATAAGGTAGGTATTCAATTAATTAACGTAGCATTGGAGCAACACGACGGGTTGTTGGCGACGTCCGGGAACAATCCTCAAGGGATATATCCAAAGATAAATTCGCGTAAATTTAAACCTCGGTCAGATGACGAGGTAACATCTGAAGTGGCACCTCACTCTCCCAACTTCCTTTTCAAAAGGAAACCAAAGATAGCAGACGAGTTCACAGTTCACTCATTTTGTAGAAAAGCTGCATCAGTAATATTTAATATGAAGTATGCTTCTCTTCAAAAGGCTTAAGCGAAACTGATCTGTGTGATCAAGTGTTATTCGAAACCGTATCAGATTATATTACGCTTACATATCTGATACATAAAACAAATAGTGACATAAATTTACACACATATTTACTTATAAAGTTTTCACGCATAAAACCTTTGAAAGCTTTTTTTACATCAAAAAGAAACCAAAGATATCAACGAATTCAAAAATAACTAATAAAAAAGGTTGCTTTAGCACCTAATCCTTGATATGAAGCTTGTTTCACTTCAAAAGGTATTAAGTGAATCCAATGTGTGTGAGCATACGTTTTCCGAGACAATTCAAGTTGTATTCAACTTACATATCGCTCATTCCTTACAACAGCGTTTTAACTCAAAAAACGTGATTTTTCAGGAGAGTGATTTTAAAGTTTTAAAGTTTAAAAGTAGAATAAAATGTATTAAAAATAAATATTAACTCTGCTCTCTAGCAGCTAAATATTCAGCGGTGAGATATGACTATCTTGCCTATCTCGCAGGGATATATTACTTTTTCAGGGCATTCTGAAAACAGGCATAACTAAAAATCGCCGATTTTTGAGATATGACATTGTTGAAAGGAGTGAGCGATATCTGATACATGGAACTAATTTATAGAGTTATACACATTATTCACTTATAAGCATTCGCACTATAGACTTTGAAGGCGTATTTCCCATTAGAAGAAACCAAAGATATCAAAAAGTTTTAAGAACTAGATTTCATCGCATATTTTATGATAAACAAATGTGGTATCTTATCAAATATTACAAAAAAAACTTTGAAATATAAAATCAATAGTTTCCAACATTTGCAATTAAAAAATACCTGGTTGTTCTACTTTAAAAATTAAGTTCCAATTATAGTTTGTTTAATAAGCTGAAAGAGTTATAATGTTTCATGTCAGAGTAAAACTAGTGAAGACATGTCTAAAATGCATTCCAAAATCAAGTTACAACCACTGTGTGGCTTTAAATGAAATGCAGACACACTTCAAAATGTAGATAAACACATTTTGCTATGTGTTAAAGCAGTAACGATTCTGTAGAACTGTAACTATTACTAACATTATTCAACTATAGATATGGGAGACATTTTTTATAAAATATTGCTACATTCCAAATTGTTAGTCATAAAAAGTAGAATACTAAACACAGAATAGGTTAATTGCTGTCACCTTGCTTCAAGAATATCGTTAAACAAATTTAAGAATTTTGGAGATGTGATACATGGATTGGGATATACAAAAGCTTAGTTTTAAGAATAATGAATAAACCGTATTCCTTATTTATAATATAGAAATTTACCGTACAAACAAACAAATCAACTCGAATATTTTCTTCCTTTATTCAAATACTCTCGTATAATACATATCGAGGTAAACCAAAAATATTGTTTTTCGCCGTTTTGGTGACGTTTGGCGTCAAATATAATTTACGCTAACCAATAAGATATACTACATCAATTCGAACAAATTTTTTTTGCACTTTTTATAAGAAACGTTCTAAAATAGTATCCAAAAACCAAATCGAGTGAGGTTACGTTCGGAATACGTACACAGGAAATACGTTCCACCGCAGAAGCATTAATGCCATCTACATTTACCTCGACATAAAATGCCTCTTATAGTTAAATATCAAACTTAAATTTTTACAACAGAAAATTTCACTATTTAAGTTTCTTGGGGTTGTTAAAATAATCAGTATTTTTCAGAAAGTAACTATCAGGTTTCATAATATGTTTTTATACCTATACTTAACAAAACCATAGCTCAATAATGGCTGCTTGGAATTCTTTTAGTGCACTCTCATCTAAATACAAGTTGATCCAATACAAATGAATCAATTTTTTATGATAATACACCCATTAGTTGTTCAATCTTATTTAAATCATTTATAGCTTCAAAGCGCGCATAATTCAACCTTAATTAAGGGATCTCGTTCGTAATAAACATTATGCATTAGTGACAACATAGCAATATACAGTTTTCTCTTATTCATTTAAATAATAAAGCCCTAATGGCGAGTAGTTTTCCGAGCATTAGCATTGAAGGTAATATCACCAGATCTGATTAATTTCACTAATTTTTAAGGACTTTTCTTCAGGATGAAAGGTCATCGTTTCTTAATTCAGAAACAGTCATGTATTCCGGTAATTACTGCAGTCACGAAACGCGTTGATTGTTTTTACGGACCATGAATATTTAACAAATTATTCCGCCTTTATTTTTATTTACGAAATTCACTTATTGCATATTTATGCTCATTTGAAATAATCGCAATATTCCGTGATGCATGGTGGGAAACTTCAGCCACCGACAAATGTTTTCCTGTGAACTTAGCGTTAGTCACTGTTCTGTTGCTTGACAGTCAAATTAATTTCGCTATTAAATGAGCTAAGGAACGAAAAAACCGTCTAAACGTTTCTCCCCAATTTTTAAGAGGGCAATAACTATAACCATAAAGAAGACAGCTCAAAAACAGCATTTGTACCTCAGACTACCGTGAGTAATGAATTCTCTGAAGATTACCTTCAAGATATTTCGTTTCATTATTAACATTCGTACGTTTAACACAAACTTCGTTTTTGTGTCTGAATAGAAATGTGTGAGGCATGTGTAAGTTATATTTTACTCACTCTTTTTAACTGTGCTTGCTGCTTTTCGAAAGAAATGTTTTACTGTGTTAAGTATTTTGCACTTTATGCAAAATTTCTAGTACCATTAATTTAAAGGGAAAATTTTTATTTACGTTTTTAAGTTGTGTATTTCTATTTATAGATCGCAATCAAACAGCTTATTTCCTCCCTTAACACTCTGAGTGTTCAACACGCTTATATCCGTTCTGCATCCCCAACTCTTTCCCAAATCACTTTTAACCAGTTTTGACAGATTAAAAAATCCTTGCATTCTTTCAACCAATAGTTATTTAGTCATAATATGTTGGGTCGTAGGGTGAAACCAATACCACTACTCGAAAATCACATAACATTCTGAGGTCCAATTGTATTTATACCTAGTTTTATGAATGTATTATGTCTAAGGAAGTGTGTTGCATTTAAGATACATAAACGTAATGAACTGAAACATAATTTATTTAATTTCATACTATTACTTTTCAATTGCATAAGAGTTTCACTGCGCATCAAATTTCAGCAAATTTATGCGTTCTTTTACTTTTGAGAAACCTTATTTAAACACATTTGCACGGATTTTGTAAATTTTCCTAGTTATATTTACACAATTGCAAGTGCAAAACACTCAAATGTAGTCTTTAAAAACTGTTAAATAAAGGTACTGTCATAAATGTGGTTGTAGTTATAGTTTCGCATTGCGGCAAGTAAGTGTATAATGAAGCATACGTTTGTAAATAGCAACATTCAAAAATTAAATAATTATTTGCTGGAAGATCAGGCATAAAATACGTTTATTCGATTGTTAAATAAAACATATATGTAAGGTAGAGGCAGAATTATAAAATTCATTATCTGTGATGAAGTTTCATACCTATTTTAAACAGGATGTCTAATGCTTTTCTCAAAGCAAGTTGTTCGAACCTAAACATACCTTTGACTGAAGCTTGCAGATTCAAAAAGCCAGAACTAATTTTAAAACTTAAAAGGAAATTTTAAACCACTTACCAAAATAATAACAACATCCTCTACTTAATATTAACAAGACTAAAGAACTCTCTACTAAAAATTAAAAGCGGAATAGACTATTTGATACGAAAGAGGACATTGTTCTCCGGAATTTGAACGCAACCAACTATTAGCTACGAGTCCCGTAACTTTAAAAAACGCAGTTTTTGTTGGAGAAGCAGGAGTTCCTAAATAGTGTTTGTCCTTCCATTAAGAAAGAGCGACCCAAAGATAATGTCTTAATTTAACCGGAGTTTTCAAGTCACCAGTGATTTCTCCCGAGGATTTTGACTCTTGCCCAAAACCATTAACAACCAGTTCTCCATCTCATTAATCAAGGCTTGCGACGAATAGTCGCACGATTTATGATGGGGGCGTGTTGAAATTGAGTGCGAAAGTGTCGCTTCGCTTTAAGTATCTGCAATTATGCTGGAGATTCCTAAAAGTGACTCTTATCATTGCTACAGTATTCGCAGTAAGTTTTGCTCGAGACTAAAAAATGTGCAACAGCCGATGACTTAGGCTTTCGGATTCCGGAACGGTGTGGTGAAATTGTATACAAACAAAACATTTATTTGTAGCATTAAAATTCGATTTTGCGATAATTATGGAGATGCACTACATTAATCACTCAAATGTTCAGTTCGTTTTAGATAGATTCCAAATAAAATGATTGAGCATTCAAAAATATTATTAAATTAGTCGCTATTCTGCAAGAAAGCCTGCTATACGAGAATCAATTCACATTTAGTACCCAAAGCTTTAGCTATTTATATCCCATATGAAAAGAAAACAAAATATTTCATTAATATTAAATGATGTTAGTTATTTATTATTATTAAATTATGTTAATTATTTATTATTATTAAATGAAACTTATTATTACTAATGAATTAATTATTAAATTATTCATTATTATTAAATGAACCTTAAAGTATGGAATATTTACCCTCCTGGTGGTTGTCTCGACGAGGTATCTCGTCATCAGCAAAATTGAGCAGGGTTTGATGGACGAGATATCTCGATACTTGAAGAAAATTGACCAGATCTCGATCTCGTCATCATAAAATATCTACATTAAATTGATAATAAGATATCTCTTTATTAGGAAAGTTGATCAGGTATTGATGGACAAGGTATCTTGTCGCATTAGCAAAATGGGCCAGATGAGGGACGAAATATCTCTTCGAAATTGAGGGTTCAATTTTCAATATGTGTTTTTGAAAAATATAACCCTGCAATCCCTTCATATCTTATGTATACGTACTTAGTTCTTCCAATATTTTCTTTAAGAAAATAAATGTAACAGAAGTAAGCTAATAATTAATGTATATTTGATGATGATAAATTAAATCATGAGCATTTATATGAGCTAATATTGAAATGTTATATATTCTTCAATCTGAAATTGTATTTTTTTCATACATTATTAGTCTAGTTATTTTCTATATTTCTATAGTATGTATATTCTCCAAAAATATTTGTGACAAAATTGGTCAACAATTCATTTTTGTTGGTAGACTAGACGCATGAAATACAAGTTTCATATTCGCATAGGGAATGGGTTTCACAGTTTATTTACAAATTGGTATCCAATGGATTATCAATAATAAACTGTATGTATAAAATATGGAATACCTATTGTGAATTTGTCTCAGTTCCTAAAATGAATGTATTCCAAGGTTCAGTTTATTCCATCGAAAGGTATAAGAATACTAAGCTAATAAATCTGTAAAATACTTGTATGTTATAAACTATTCTAAAGCAGGTTGAAATGAGAACCATCAATTGTTAGAACAAAAGGATGCTTTACTTTAGTTTTAAGTTCATTAGTCAATAGTTGTAATCATTGAAGGAGTCAAATAATCATAAACGTATGAAAGTGAAGAGAAATGAGGAGCTGTCTTTTGCAGTTGTTTTGCATTTATTTAGAAAGTACTTGTTTCTGTTTCATTAGTAAGTACAGTTAATACATATATCATCGATGAAAATATAAGTAACTATATTACAATTATTTAAAAAAGTAGTTGTACCTTATAAACTTCAACAAAACAATCAATTAAGGAGTACTGTTGAATGTATAAATAATTTTACTTCATTTAATCAGAAATTCTACTGATGCTAATACATTTTGTTCACTATCAGTAGACTTGTTTCATAACGCATTGTTTTAAACATGTTAAAGGTTATTTTAATTACATTTTACATATGAAGATACATTTATGTATAGTAGAATGAAAGTAAGTTATGATTTTAAAAATTTCGCAGACAGGCTTGCATTTAAATGAAACCGTCTGCTTTGTGAGTACACACTTAGTTGTAACTTTAAATTAAAAAACTAAACATCTTAATCTTTTATCAGTAACTTTAAATATATATATATATATATATATATATATAATAAAAAATAGTAACTAATTTTCAAAAATAGTCTAAAACCGCTTAGGGGGAAGATTGACAGGTAATAAATTACTAGCTAGAAAATTTTACTAGTTTTAGTAGTAGAATGTAGCAGTAGTAGATCTTAAAAATCGATAGGGAAAGAAAGAAAATAATTCAGAAACGAAGGTAATGCTGATTTTGTTTCTCACCATTTAGTGCTGGAACCAATTACGAAAATAAGGTTACCTTAAAAAAATTAAATTGGAACATCCAAACACTGAAACACGCTATTTATCACTTTACTTTATAAAGTATCAAAAATGTTGACTTTTATTACTTTATTACAAACAAATAAAACAATTAAAACCATCACAAATAGTGTATGATCTGCTTGAAAACATTGAACCACTGTTTTCCATAGTTTAAAACATGGTCTTCACCCTCCCATTTAACTAAACGTCTGAAACTTTTACAAGTTTGAGCAGTAGAATGATCTTAAAAATCGATAGGGAAAGCGAAGACAAATATTCAGAAACGAAGGTAATGCCAATTTTGGTTTTTCACCATTTAGTACTGAAACCAACTACGAAAATAAGGTTACCTTAAAAAAATTAAATTTTAACATCCAAACACTGAAACACTCTATTTATCACTTTACTTAATAAAGTATCAAAAATGTTGACATTTATTACTTTATTACAAACAAATTAAACAATTAGAATTATCACAAAGAGTGTAAAGATCTGTTTGAAACATTGAATAGTTGTTTTCCATAGTTTAAAATATGGCCTTCACCCTTCCATTTAACTAAACGTCTGAAACTTTTACAAGTTTGAGCAGTACAATGGGCTCAAAAATCGATAGGGAAAGCAAAGAAAAAATTCACAAATGAAGCTAATGCCGTTTTTGTTTCTCACCACTTAGCGCTGGAACAAGGGAATAGATCCATTATGCGAAAAATATTCGCGGTTTATTCTCTAATTTGGTTTGACAGCTTGTAACAACTCTTCGTACACACAAGTTAAACACCTACTAAAAAGGAGCAAAATAGCTCTTACCAGAGCGTACCATTGCAAGACAAATTGATCAACTCGCTAGCTTCTTTTTTATGAAGGCCTATCAGATTTATAAAGAGTAATTTAGATTTTTTCCCTAAAATATATACCCTATTGTAGAGAAGTCGCTTTTTAAAGTTTTGAAAGTTTTTGTTTTCAGCTTCAATCAATTATTTTCCAGGATTTCTCAAAGTTAAAAACTGTTTTAGACTTTTTAGTCTCTATTTCTTTCAACATTTTGATAGATAAGACGGAAGTTTAAATATGGTGTTAATATCTGCGACAGAAGAGACGAATAAAAAGACTTTTCTGGGCAGATTGTATTGAGTATAACCTTAGGAGATAATTTGTCATAAAAATATAAATATTTACTGATGGATGCGTATTTTAGTGCACAGATATGCATCAAAAATACCGGTGTATTGGTTGAAATATAGATGTGTATCGTGAAGCTTTATTCGAAATAAAGTGTTTAAAATACGTGCAATCTCTGTTGTTATAAAAGGAAGTGTTTGTCTGTCTGTTTATTTGTTTGTTTCTTGCCCGCGAAGTCCTGACGAATCTATGGCACTTACATTAATGCTATTTGGCAGACAAGTATTGCGAATTTTTTGCAATTTTAGGGTCGAGGTGAGTTTTAAAATTCAATCTAGAACATTTTTAAATGAACTTAATAGTTTTTTTTACTATTCTTCATTCTACCGTGGAAATTCTGAGGAATGAAGAAACATCAAAATTTAGGTTTTTGGCCCTTACGTGTCACCTTGACGTCAGCCTTTGGAACCATGCAAAGTTTTTTCATCTCCGGGGAGAGAACACATTCGAATGACCTTTGTTTGTTTCGAGATTCATTCATTTTGATTTCCTGCGAAACGGATTCCATTAAAGCAAAATATTACTAACGTTATCACTGGCGTTCTTCATTGCTTTTTTCTATCTCAGCGATCGTTAAAGGTAGGATAAAAATTTTAACGGATTTGAAATTTACGGAAAATATTACAACTGATAATACCTTATTCGTTTTATTTTCTTTTTTCTTTTATATTTTCGCAAGAGATTGTGACGTCACGTGAACTTTCGCTTTCCAAAAATTTTACACCAGGTAAAAACCAAACACCACGGGCAACGCCGGGCTAGCCACGCATTGACTAGTTATAAACCCCGTAACGTTATTAGTTAAGAATGAATTAATTAAGAGACATAGATATATTTAAAGTAGTCACATAAAAAATTTCGAGTAAATATTAATGAATGTTTTCTGCATATTTATATAATTTTACATAACATATTAACCTTTTTATTCTTATATCATGTTTGTATGTATCTTTGTGTGCATATTGTATGTTTATAATGCATAATAGACTAAATACTGTTGATAAACTAAATATACATAGAAATAATACACAACTAAATACACATAAACTAATAATACATATTTATATTTTTCATCTTGTAATTGTTTAAAAAAACCGTTTTAAAAATATATCTACCAAAATTCTATTTATTGCTAAAATCTAAAATTCTATAATATGGATTTAAATATAGTCATTTAAGGGGAAGTATCACTAATCTGAAAAGTCTATTTTGAACTCGTAGCAATTAAAGACTATATCAAATTAACATTGCATTAACTACCTTTTTAAGTTTAAACAGGCGTGATTACAAGGAAAAATATGTAAACTCTATTTTGAATTTTTCAAGAAACACAGTGTATCTAAGAAATTAGTGTTTTCAAAATCTCTTTTTTTGAACAAAAATGACAATGTTCATACATTTAGTATCCTCCCTAAAAGAAGGCATTTGACACCAAATTTTTAAATTATAATTTCTGGATCTCAGAACACGAATAGTTTTTATCGTCTTTATCCTTAATCTTTAACTAACGAAGCATTGAAATCATAATTGCCATATTTTATACTTAAAACACACTTTCAACATATTTATCACTTGTTGATAATTAAGCAAAGCAAATCCACCTTGACTGTGCGTACTACATATTTTATTAGACTTTAGGCATTTTGACGCTTACAAAGCGGTGCAATGTGATGCATTTAAATAGTTGTAGAGAATTTTACCCTACTACTGGTTTATATTTGTGTCAAAAACTGTCCTATAGTGACCAACCCCTTTGGTACAAAAACTGTCCTATAGTGACCAACCTTTGGTACAAAAACTTGTTCAATTGTAACCAATAACCTGTTCAAACTGTAATCAATTCTGGACAAGGGATAGTTTGTTTTCTTAATTGGACCTACGTTTCTCTTGAAGTAGTTGTGTTATATTGTACTGACGAGATATCTCGTCAATATTTTTCTAAGGATGATTTTGTATGGAATATTTTTCGAATAATTTTTCTAAGGACGAGATATATAGAGATATCTCGTCAAAACACATTTAGAGTTAAGAAAAATGTGTGGGGTATACATAAAAGCAAACATTCACATTTGTGAATGTAAATTCAATTCAAATATCGAGTTATTCTTGTTAGCTAGATTAACTGTTTAGTGTTAAGTTGTATTGGTTTTAGTGCTTTAATTTTGCATATTTTGACTTTATGTGTAAATATCTGCATATTTTGACTTTATGTGTAAATATCTGCATATTTTGACTTTATGTGTAAATATCTGCATATTTTGATTTTATGTGTAAATATTTACATATTTTACATACTTTAGTGTTTTTTCTACGCCAATCTCTTTAAAATTGTAAAAGTTTTTCAAAATTTAGCGTAACTACAAGTACGGATGAGGTAGTTGGAAAAGAAGAAAGCCCATTACCTATTAAATCACAAAAAGTTATGTAATGTGAGTATAATAATAATAGTAAACATTACTTTTGAAAGATTTAACTAAGAAAATTGAGTTAAGGTTTCTAATTTCATTAAATAAAAACTCATAATTCCATTCGTTTTTATTCAAAAATTTCGCTCAACATTTCGAACAAGACAAACAAACATAACGAAAATCTTTCATGGGCAATTAGTATCTTATTAGAGGGTGGTCTTACCTCAAAAATACTTATGAGAGGAAATTAATTTACTTTGCTTTTGCAAGATTTATTTCAGGAAAGAAGAAATAAAACCTTATTTTTTACCATTCATTGCAAACAACAATCATCCAAATACAATAAAAGAAAACTCAAAATCCCATTCGCTTTTATTCAAAAATCTCGCTGAACTCCTACACTTTCGAAAAGGAGAAAAATAAATCCGAAAATATCTCATAGGAAATCAGTTCCTTATAAGTTCGGTGAATGATAGTGTGGCCTTACCTCAAAAACACTTGTCAGAGAAAATGAAAACGTGATAGAGATATAATGCATCAGGGAGTGAGTGAAAAAACAACTGACTCAAAATATTCCAAGGGAACGGGAAGAAGCGTTTTTGGCGTACTTAGCTACTTTACTTCTATCCTAATGGAGACTTAATAGCAGAGAAGCTCAGGAGGTGTTTCGAGGTTCCAATATTTCCTTCCGGAAAACCGCCGTAAAACGGAAAGAAAGAAGTGGAAAAAAGTCGAAGTAAAATAACAAGATAAAAAAAAAGATAGTCGAAGCCGCCCTTCCACTTAATACGGAGAACGGAGATCTATTGTTTGACGCGTTAGGTTGGCTACTACCATGTTTGGAGTCAAGTAAGGCGAAGCTACTGGACGATAAAAGGTTTGGGAGGCCAGAAAAGGTGAGACGATGGGTTGCCGTTATTTGGCGTCACTCGTAAGTTTCGGGAATTTCAAAAAGTTTGAAACTGGAAATTTAAGAATTTTTAGCATTGCATTGCTTTTTTTAGAGTTAGAAACACGACTTGTGATCGACATTTGCGGAAAATTAATCAGCTTAAGTATGTTCATAGTAGAAATGACATTGTGATTGATTTCAAGTGATCAGCTAATTCTGTATACGTATTTTAATTACAGGTATTATATAAAAGCAGTTTTTAGCCAGTGGTTTGTAATTTGGCGTCAATCAAGTTTCGGAAATTCTTAAGAGTTTGAAACCGGAAAATTTAGAATTTGCAGTATTGCATAGCTTATTATTGGAATTAAACAAATATCTAACGCAACATTTCTTGTAAAACGAATCGTGTTTTAGAATGTTATAGCAGAAACTACATTTTGATTTATTTCGTGTGATCATATGTGTTTAGTATTAATTTTACGAAATGAATCTTGAGTTCAATATAGTGTGTTATCCCATAAAATTTAACAACCGGTATAGTGGTTAAGGTGTTAGCCTCTAGATCGGAAGGTTCCTGGTTCGAATCCGGGTCCGGGCATGGATGTTTGTAAACCTATGGTGTAGAGGCGGCTGGTGCACCTTAAATCTGTCGTGGCCGAAAGTCCTCACGTTGGGTTGGCGTGGAAGTTTGGAGAGTGGGGTGCCAGCTCAGGTGTTGCTTCGTCATCTGACCGTGGTTCAAAATTACGAGGTGTTGTCCTCGAATCTTTCCCTTAAGGGACTGATTCCGGACCGTAGTCAATAGCCCGTTGTGTTGCTCTAGTACGACGTTAACTAAAATTACCATTACCATTACCATTACCCATAAAATTTAAAACTAACTTTCTTTAAACGAACTATTACACTTCATGCGAAAGTGCCCTAAAAACTGAAATTTGATACAGAATGCTCATAGTTTTGCAAAATCTGTTTTGAAGTTTCAATTTAAATCTGAATTGAAATTTGTAATTCAATACGTAAACGGAAAAGAGTTCGAGTGCAATGCAAATTAAATGAGACAAAGTCTAGATCCTTTCTGACAGCAGTTTCAAAGAAGATAATCTTAACAAGTATCTAATTATTATTTACAAATTTTCCGGTCTCTCTGAAAATGAACAAAACTTATATTCTGTACACAATGAACATAACAAATTTTACTTTTATTTTTAGTTACTTTCCGAATAAGAGCATATTCATGAATAAATTAACTGATGAACACCTAGTGATTACACACACATGCATAGTAAAGTGTCAGCTGAGAAAATTAATGGTTATACATTGAAATACCGTGACATCAGTAAGGATAAAATTTCTTAAAAAATTAATTTTAATATTTACTTTCTTATAATGACTTCTTAAACGTTTGATTTTGAAATATCATGTTAATTGTGATATGAATGATCAAATAAATTCCATTTTTAACGATTCAGCAAATTAAGTAAACCAAAACAGGCAACTCTAAATAATTGACTGTTTTCATAAGAATTTCGATGGGAAGAATTCGGATGGGAAGGCATCACTCATAGCGTGATGCCCTTACCAAATAAATCCGACATCTGTCACTAGGCAGAAATGACTTAAGCCACTCTTCTTTTCACCACTCCATATCATTTATGCAGAAGTGTTGACAGAAACCTCGAGGTAATCAACAAGGAACCTTCTTCTGGCCAGTTCTTGTCAGATAATAGAATGGACATACTATAAGCGTCTTTCACAAAATGCTTTTTAAATAGTTGATCTAAACACAAAATAGAAATTTTTTTTGTATTCAGATGAAGAAAATTTAGCTACTAATTTCGTCCTTATAAAAATGTTCTTTAAAAAAATATAGAGATTCTTATCGATATCAAGTTAAAAAGTTAGTTATAAAAGGCAATCAGCATATGTGTTACCGTACAAATTTTATTTTAAGGAGTAATTAAGTTTAATTTATTTGTATTATTTTATTTTATTCTTTTACTTTGTTCGTTTATATAAACTACCCTACATGTATGGACTGGACAGCAAGATGTGATGGTATAAGGGAAATAATACATGCTTTATTAAGAGGATGGTTCCCCGTGTTCTGCAATTACACTATCAACCCATATGGGCATACTTTCAACAAGGTTTTGATACACAGCTATAAGTACTTGTGACCGTTCCAGCTACTAGAATGTCGCCAGCCCAGCTGTAGATTTCGAAGTGGTTCTCTGGTCCGTAAGCGTCGCTCTAACTCGTCCCACAAATGTTCTATGGGGTTTAGGTCGGGACTCTGAGAAGGCCAGGGAAGACGTTTTACATCTATATCTTAATACCACAGCTGGAAAGAGGCTGCAACACGACACGGAGTGTCGTCTTCCGGAAAGTTAGATTCGTCCATTACATAAAATTGCCAGAGCGTAGCAAGAACCTGATTGTCCCAAATGTTCACGTAGGCATCGGCGTTCAATTGACCAAGAACACCTTGCAAAAGGTCCCAGGTTATACCACAAAAACATCCACATTCAAGTAGTCGGATTTTAGGCTGTTGTCCGGTCCATTATTGTATGGTAGTGTATATATGCATTACTTACAGAGTTATTGAATATTTTTTATCGAATGACGAGGGCCGAATCAACCTAAATTCAAATTTTTAAGTTTTCTCCATGTTTCAAGCTTTTGTGTTTAAAATTCTTAACTCTGTCTTATAACTAAATTAGAAATGTGAAGTATTTTGTTGTCTCTTTATATATATTTTGATGGCTTTATGCAGTGAGATTAAAGTTTTGAGCAAACTGTTGATCTTTATAAAATTTATAAAAATCTGCTCAGCGTCTCTTACCACATTTTATAAAAGAAAACAATGAAGTTAACTGATTAAAGTAAGACTAAAATTTACTCGAAGAAAGAATGACATTTCCCAAGAGGAAGAAAAGCCAAAACAACAAACATGCAAACCCATGCACGAAACCATGAACGCGTAAAGGGAAGTTAGAAGGAAACAATGTTTATAAGTGTTCAAATTTACATAAGCATATAAATTTTAAAGCATTAAAAATTAATTTTTTAATTATTTTGCTCATAAGAAAATTATTTATCCCTTGAAATCCATGTGAATTAAAATACAGTAATTATATGCAAAGAAAAAGAGATCACTTCTAGGGACTTTGCATGTAAAGAAAGAGTTGAAAAATCAACAGAGCAGCAACAATAATAAATGACATAAAAAAGCAATTTCTTTAATTGGGTATTATTACTACACCAAACATTCAATTGATTGCTCTTTTTGATATTTAGAATAACGATTCAAAATGTACTATAAGATGTATGTATTAATTATTTAGTCGGAGTTATGGGTATATTAGTTATAATTTACTTAGGTGTATTTCGTACATCATTGACTTTTAACTTAAAGTTTTATAGTTTGTGTTCCCCATTCCATGTTTGAAAATTTTCTCTACAAAATATGCAGTTCTAGATTTGAGAACACATTTAATTTTCCTTCGTTCCAAACCATTTGCATCATAATATATTTTAGTTTGGAAAACGTATTCCCTTTATCAATCATGTAAAGTTTCCAAAGAAAAGTATGAAGTTCACTTTTTGGTAATTCCCATGGTGGCCCATTCGAAACATTACACCCATTATCAATTTCGAATTCCTAAACAACCTATTTTTAGCTTAGGTTTCGTTAAAAGATGTGTTGTTGACCAAATTTAAATGTTAATGTGTGCAATGTGAAACGGTTTTATTAAATTAATAAAACTGCTCTTAAAAGGTTAGGTGCCATTTAAATTTTCAAAAAATCAAAAAAATTATTATGATCTAATTTTAATGCTCTGTTTCTTAGCAACGTTTTAAAACAAACCTGGTGTAAAATTTCACTCTAGAACGGAAGTTATGGTTTAAAGAGTAAAACCCTTAATCAAACATTTAGAGCCAAATGGTTTGTTTACATTTTGTACTTCGTCGATATCAGTGATCACAAAAATGTAATTTGACTACGCTCTATATTTCTAAAGCCATCTCCATGTACATTGTTTAATTAATTTTATTTTTTATCTGGGAACAATGTATTTGACTTCTACTTTTAGTTTCATTTGTTTCCTTCATTTAATGCGAAAGAATTTCACAAGCGAATTGTTTTTAACGACGATATCTCAAAACTGTGATTTTACCACTTGCGCGCAAGATTTCTCTGGAATGGTTGGTTACATGAAATTTTAATTGATTATGTAAACCATATATATGTTTAAAATGACAAACTTTTTTATCTATCCTGTTGAAAGTTTTTGAAAAAAAGTTAATTTTGTGTTGAAAAAAAAACTTTTTGTAAGAAATAAAAAAAAAAAAATATGAGAGTTCGTCATTGTAATTATATTATATATTTTTAAGTATATAAAAAAATTCAGCTCAGAATAATAATTATTTTGCCCAGAATACTGCTCGCAATGCACCATATAATATTCTAACAACAAAAACAATGCATTTCATTTTGGACCAATTTACAATATATTTAAGGGGTAGAAATTTTTTTAAATATAGTTTACAAAAGATAAAGGTAGTTAAAATCTGCATACAAAATTTCACTTATGTAAATAATTTATTCATGGAGATATTAAGATTCGAAATGTAGTGTTTTTTTTTGCATATTTTTACATTTAAAAGGTACCTAACCCCTTAATGTTGATATTTTACTACCATTAAGGTTTTCAATCTTCTTTTAAGTCAATTTAGTGCCTGTAGCAAATAAAATCGCGTTAGTTTGTGGGTTTAAGTGAGTTAAATTAGATCAGTGGGAGACCTATAATTGATAAGTTTAGTCCTTCAATTACAGTTCAAAAATGTTTTGAAACGCAAGACATAAAGGTGTCAACAGAAATACCCACGTATACTAAACACATCGAATTCAGAATACGAAGTCTGGTATTCGTAAGTAATTTGATACTCTCAGCTACAGGAGTTTGGTGTTGTATGTTTGTATAGCAAAAGCAAAATCAATATCCACTACCTTACTTAAGACATGTATAAAATGTATTTGCCAAATTGTTATGCATTATACCTACACCGTTTACCGAGTTCGGAAACAACAAAAGGAACGGGAGAACTTGCCAAAACAACATCTTAGACAAGAGAGCTTCCATCTGCTGCGGCAACCCTGCTAGAGTGTATAAGCAGGAAAAAAGAAAAAATAAGCGTGCCATTTCTGTATCTAATCCAATAAAGGGGACCCGCCAAACCAACTCAAGACCTCGAGTAGAACAGTTTCTTGCGCATTTTCTTATCTGCCTAATGCAGTACCTGCTCTTTCACCTTTTCATTGTCAGAAGAACGAATCTGGGACACTTTTGAAAAATGCAGATCCTCTTGCGAGTGATGTTTTTCCAAGGTATCCTTCTCCTTCAGCCTTAGATGACTGCCGAACCAACAGGATTGGACCGAATCTTTTCAAATTCAGTGCACCTCACCATGCTCGTCTTGATCTGTTATTCAGTTCCCTCGAGTGGTAGAATGGAAAGCGAAATTATCATCGCGCACGTTTCCCGAGGCATTTGTCGATTATCGCTGACTGATGCCGACATGAGATTGCTAATTTTACTATTTAAATTTCAGGTACATGCGTTTATGTCTCTCGATTGTGCGAACAGCATTATTATGTGTAATTTTTTTACGTTATTGGTAATTTTTTATCTAACGTCGTACTAGAGAAACACATCGGGCTATTGGCGACGGTTTGGGATCAATCCCTTAAGGGAATGAACCGATGACAACACCTCGTAATTTTGAACCACGGTCAGATGACGAAGTTACACCTGAGCTGGCACCCCACTCTCCAAACTTCCACAGCAACCCAACGTGAGGACATTCGGCCAAGACAGATTTAAGGTGCACCAGCCGCCTCTACACCATACGCTTACAAACATCCATGCCCGGACCCGGATTCGAACCAGGAACCTACGATCTAGAAGCTAACACCTTAACCACTGTACCGGTTGTTCGGGGTAATTTTTAGGATGAAGGTTAGGTAGGTAGATTAAATAACATCGCACTGGAGCAGGACAACGGGTCATTGGAGAAGGTATCACCCGACGTGAAATTTTCGAGGACAACACCTCGTAATTTTGAACCCCTGTCAGATGAAGATCAAGATTATAAATTGCAGTGGGAATTTATAAAAACGCTCGTAGCTGTTTTTCAAAAGTATGTGCTCAATTGAATTTTTTTTAAATTATGATATCGTTTCCATCACGCCAAAGGCACCAATCTGAGAAACTAACGTTTTTACAAAACCTGTTTAAAGTTTAGATGCTTCGGGGAAAAATCAGTTACGACTTGTAGGTTGTTTTCCCGTAAAAATAGGCATTTCTACTAAGATTCAAGATGAATCGTGGCTATGTCATAGTATGAAACATGACACGATAACTAAAAATATGCAGTTAGATAAAAATTGTCAAAATGCAGATTAGTGCCTTTAGCGTGTTAGTAACGATATAACAATAATGAAAAACATTAACATCAATGTAATGAATAGAACAATGCCTTCATTCACCGTATAAACTGAATCATGTTATAAAATGATAAAAATTGGAGTATTGTTTGAAATTATGGAGAATGAACATGAAACAATTTTGATATTGTGTTCTGGCATAATTTTTTAATCATAAAAATTTGATTAAAATGTATTGGAAAATCACTTGATTGTGACTACACAGAGTAAAGAAGACTGACTATGCTTAGTTGAAAGTTAAAATAATGATTATGAAAATAAGAGAGAGCTGGTTTTTATTCAATGAATAATAAACTTATGTTTACGTGAATAAAACTAGTATCCACGTGATTTCTAAATGCATAGATCTAAAAAGTTCGAGACACTCAAGAAGCATTGATATAAAATAATTAAAAATCATACTATAGTTTTTTTATTTTTACATATAATTTTTTGTGAAACTGTCACCAGCTTAGCAGTTTGTTGTCGAAAATAGTTTTCTCTACCTGTTCAACATGTCAGTGTATCGAATGTATTCTGATGATCTTTGTAGATTCATAGCATTTGACTGTAATCATTCCTGTCTAATATGTTAGTAAAACTTACATTGTATGTCATCATTCCTGTCTAATATGTCAGTAAAACTTACATTGTATGTCATCATTCCTGTCTATTATGTCAGTACAACGTGCATTGTATGTCATCATTTCTGTCTAATTTGTCAGTAAAACGTACATTGTCTGTCATGTCCATTTACTTTCATTGACTGTCTATGTTCATTTAATACCATGATATGCATTTGTCCATTTACGTTCACTGACTTTCTATGTCCATTACTTTTACTGCCTATCCACGTCAATTTACTTCCATTATCTACTTATGTCCATTTACTTTCATTGACTGTCTATGTTCATTTACTACCATGATATGTATTTGTCCATTTACGTTCACTGACTTTCTATGTCTATTTCTTTTATTGCCTACCTACGTCAATTTACTTCCATTATCTACTTATGTCCATTTACTTTCATTGACTGTCTATGTTCATTTACAACCATGATATGTATTTGTCCATTTACTTTCACTGACTTTCTATGTCCATTTCTTTTATTGCCTACCTACGTCAATTTACTTCCATTATCTATTTATGTCCATTTACTTGAAGCTGTCTGCCTTGTGTTTGGCGAAGCTTGGCCGAATAATCTATAAGCAATGGCGATGTAGTGAAACGCACATATGGAGAGGTCGCTGTTGGATTCCAGCAACTTGCACGCGAAAGCGTCGGACAAGCTGCAGATCAACAGCAATCCCTAACGCCGCGTGTAGTTTCTTCGAGAGGTTGATTTAATACCCGCGAAAAATACTAGGAAATTATTTACAAATGGATTTACTTTTGCAGCCCACATAACACGACGGGTGCAAAAAACAACACTAAAAAATAATGAAAACCGCAAAACCAACCGTCCATACACAAATTCGTGATGGATGACATGCCCCCCTACCCACCCCTTGGCTGTCCATATCCCCTTCAGCCGACCCCCCTCCAGACCCCCCACAGCTGAGGTCATTTATCGCCCCACGTCAAATTCAGGGACCTAGAAAACAGTCGCACAGAGAAGTGGGGGAAAGGCGGTTAAAAAAATAGAATTAATTTCCAACAACCCAAGGGAAAAAGTGGCCGTATTTCCCTGGAAGGGATAATGAAGAGCAGTACAGGGGATTAAACATCCCTCCTCCTATCGATTATACAATTTCAGTTTACAATATGAACCTTCAGCTTCATATTTCGTTTTTTCAGTCCTAATGTTCGGAAATTGGTTTCGGAACAAATAAGAGTTGCAGACAATGAAAAGTTTTCTCATTATGTTGTACTCCGTGTCATTGGCGTTTTGTTTGTGTGCAATGAGCTACAATAAAGGTGTGCCTCTTATAAGCTAATGGGATATTTTTAATACCCTGTGTTGTGGGTTTTGAATTGATATTTTTAAAAATATTGTATTAACATGGCTATTGTTAATTGCATTGGGTTTTGTAAAGCAAGGGTCATATTTGGATGAGCTACGCCAAACAAAAGACAGACAACGTCAAGTAATACATAACTATATGTGAATGTGAGCACATAGGATTATAAAGGATTCGGAACTTTTCATCAGAGTAATTATTAGTATTTTAGATTATTAGTTTTAAATCAAGGTTCCGAAATTAAGAATTTCCTCTAGTTAGTGTACGTAATAGTACCTAATATAAGGATATTTTGAAACAAAGTAGATTATAAAATAATAGTCTAATTCTGTATTCCCCTTCTCAGACCATGGTTGTAAAATTATGTAGTACATGACACAATCGTTTATCTTTGTTTTCAGACTTGCTAAATACAATGTACTATATACAAAAATAGTACAAATTAATCGTGAAATTTAAATGAAATGTGCAGTGTTTTTTCTTATTTACCTAAACTCTTATTTGTTATTGCGTTTTTTTTTTAAATATTTGATTTAAGTTTAGTTTATAAACGTAGTCTGGTGAAATTTATTTCATACAGGCATTGATTCTCCGATATGTGTTAATTTCCTAAATAATCCTAAAATTCTCAATTATCAAAGAAGAGAGGATACATCTAAATAAAACTATATTAATTTTGCCATTCGCTGGAATCATGCTGCATATATGAGTATAAAACACCTAATTGCGCTTTTGTGCAATTTGAACTGCGAAAAGTATTGTATTGAGCAATAGTTTAATTTGTGAAGATGAAAAAGAAACACTGCTGTCTTAAGCATCCCATAGCTTGACGTTTAGCAACAAAAACAAATGCTACGCCAATGCTGTAAAAACGAACATAACTGCCTGTAGAACCACATGTCTCCCATTCTTATTATTATCACCCCCCCCCCCTTTATAAACTGTATTACGGAATATTATACATAAACGTAAAATGTCTACATTTATTTAAAAGTAAACAAGTAGAAACCTCAAGTCATTATAAAACAAACACTGAAAAACACACTTCAAAATACTCGATTCCATACCCCTCCAGTAGTACTCCCCCGCAAACAAGTGTTTCGAGTGCTGACATTTAAATTGAAATTGAAAATGAGAAGCTTACATTAGATTACGGTAGGCCAGGTTACATTGTCGGGAGACATAGTTGCTTGGCTTTGAACAGAGGTCATAGCTGTGTTCTGACGGAAAACTGCTTGAAAATACAAAAAATACTCAATGCTGAATCTGGATTATACCATGGTGTTGAAGAACATTCTGTTTGGAGATACAACACCCACGTGGTTGGCTTGGAGGTTTTATGGCCTCAAGGGTCATATTAGGCCAAATTGCGCCAAATACAAGAACCACAACGACAAGTAATGGACACATACACAAGGAAAGTTTTGCTGACAGAGAAGAGAGAAATATCCCTAGGAATTAACCAAATCTGACAGCAATGGTACCTAAAGAGCTCAAATACAGTGGATCACTAAAGAATACGACCTATAGCACTCACACTTAGTAGATCACAAGAGTATTCGACCTATAGCACTCACACTATGTGAATCATAAAAGTATGAAATTCATTCTTTGGAATTTTTGTTGGTGATTTGCCTAAGTTATATTCGTAAAACAAGCAATTCACGTACCATTTGTAATATATATAGGAAGCGCTTTCCAACGTAAAAGCATTACCAATACCTCATAAAATACTTGACAAAAAAAAGCATCTTCTACAGTAGACGATAATATTGGAATGTAGGGAAATTTGTATGTTAGGCTTGAAAATGACTGAATGTCGCTGCGAATTTGTTTTGTTACACTCTCTCAAACGTTAATGTCATTAACTTAGTTGATTAATTCTTTTTAAAGTGAATACTTTTAATGTAAAACACCGGGTTACTAATTATTAAAGTTCTGTGAGTGATTAATTACCATGATGATGTAGAAAAACTAACGGCATGAAACTACTAACACATTAGAGGAATACGTGAAGATGGTTGTACGTTTAGCTTTGAATACATTAGTCATTCTAAGAATGCGAATGTGTGTACTGGAAACACTGAGTTACTTAGAAATATTACTAAAGTAAGTGTGTGTGCCAAAGTCTGATAATTATGCTTTTAGGGGAAATTTTTTCATCCGTCGCCAGACCTCAGATTTTTCAACATAAATCTGTCTGACAGTGTAATATAGTCTTGGAACATAAATAAAATATTTAACTCTATCAGTAATATTATTCAATGTGATGTGAAGATCAGATAAACTATTGGGATATGTTCCTGTCATATTTGAAAGTCTTCACACGTAGGTATGTAATTAATTAATGTCGCACTGGAGCAACGCAACGGGTTATTGGCGACTTTACGGGATCCCGAAAGATCCAAGAACAATGTCTCGTAATTTTTAACCAAGGCCAAAAGACGAGAACAACACCTGAGAACCACTTCACTTCGAAGTTTTACACCACCAGGACATTTGAGGCTACGACGGATTTAACGAGCAACAACCTTCGTGTACAGGACTGGACCGAGTTTCAAACTCGCGATCCTTCGGTTGCTTCCACGTTGCTCTTCCAACTGTGCTACCGTGGCTCTAAAATCCACACAGATCCCAAGTTGGAGAGTTTAACAAGCCAATTCGGTAGAGTTGGTTTTGCATGTAGTTGTGCCCATTGAGAACACGAAAACTAACATTTCCTATAGCCATCGGTCGTCATATGACGGCGGCTCAACATTATGGTTTGCTGTCCTTAGATCTTTCCCTTTGGGATTGATCTAGCACCGTCGCCAATAGCACGTTGCGTTTTTCCTGCGAGGAAACAATTACCTACCTACCTACCTATAACTCGGTAGAAAGTGTGACATAATTTTTGTAAATAGTTAGGCAAGAATGTTTCATTTATTTTAAATTCTTACTGGCAGTAGACTTATCTTTAATTTCATACTGATGCCAAATTGAAAATGGCTTCTATCTAGAATAGCAGAGTAACTGATTTTCAGAGAACAGTAGAAATAAAAAATTATATAGGAAAAAAAAATAAAATAGAAGTATTTAATCAACAATAGTCTATCAATAAACGGAAAAACAAAAGTCGAACAAGTATTTTACTAAACACAATAGTCGACAAACTGATAAAGTGAGATCAAAAATCTTAGACCAAAATAGCTCCTTATCTGTACAATAATGATTTAAAGAAAGCGGTTTTTAAAATGTCAATTACACCAGAGAGATTCATGACTTCAAATACACCACAGAGTTTCAGACATCATATACCACTAGAATTTTATAGAATTCAAATAACTCTAGAATCATTCTAAAAGCCGAATGGTATAGAAAGCATCTTACCGAACATAATAGTCTATTAACAAATTGATACAGTGAGAACGCAAACAGAATTCGAATACCGGATTGCATATCATTTCCGTCTAGAGGCGAGCTGAAATTATCGAAGGATTATCCCATAAAACTTTCACAACAAATAATACTGTAATACTAATTTAAAAAGTCCATTAGAACTTTTACAACCCATACATTCGTCGATGCGATTCTTCGACCAAAACAGCACTTCATCTGGACAATAATGATTTCAAAACAGAAGAGTTCAAATACACCAGAATCATTCTGGGGCCGGATTGTGTGGAAAGTAATAAATACGACCTACCCATAAAATGAAAAAAGAGAGAACGAAAGAAAAAAATACTGCGATAGAGTTTGGAAATTACTTTCAGCCGTATTTACCAGACCTATGAGGTATGGAATGATTTCTGTATACGGTGGTATTTTTTACCGATTATTAGGCTTGTATTCGATCCTCTCTCTTTTATAGATATATATTTGTTCCGTCCAAAGAAGAACCATTTAGGGTCATCAAAAATCCGTTCGAATTCCGAATCTTTCACTTCAAAAATTCCTGCGCGAGAAAATGGTGTGCGGTCTGCTCCTGAATTTCGCAGCCTCTGCGCTAATGAAACGAGCAAGAGTAAATTGTCCGTTTGTATTATTATTTTTGTAATCGACTTTCGGCTCTTCTAATGCATTACTCTGGAATGAAGAATGGTATATGGATGGGTATTACCGACCGGATTCACCGGCAAAAATAATGTATTGAATTCATTAAAAAGCGTTCGGACGCTTTTGAATAACGCTATCGACTTTTCTATACGTTTAAGAGTGCAGTAAGCTTTATATAGAAGCTATATAAACAGTGATGAAAAGGTGTATAAATGATTTATGTTTGTGAGAAAAGGACGAGCATCTATTTTTGACGTGATAAATAAAGAAGTAGTTCGAATTTCCTCTTTGAATTTGGTACGTTTAGATATATTTTTATGTAGTTGATATTGACTGTTGCATAGCGTCGACTTTTAAGTGAAGCACTAAGTTAAGAAAAAGTTCTGAGAAAACATAGGGGATATTTTTTCTCGCTTAATAAACTCACAAAGGGTGTTTCTCTCAAGAAGAAATTAAATCTTGGTTCAAAGAAAATGACCTTAGTGAACTTTAGCAATAACTTTAATCTTCGCATTCTGGTCTAAAAAAGGTAAAAACACACATCGCGAAAATAAATTTTGATTTAATGTGTTTCATTTATAAGTCGACTATATGTTAAGCATGGTAGAATATTGCTTCAGAATACTAGTAACATATGTAACACAATGAGTTATAGGTATTGTATTTGTTAATACGAGTATTGTATTTTTCAGATTTTAAAATTGAAGTTCCGATATCTATCAATTGCCTATTGGGTTAGGTTGCAACAAAGGTATGCATATACAAAAAACATGGAGTAGAAAATAAAGTCAGACTTAACACTGACCAAAAAAACATTTATATTCCTTATAAATTCTAGTTAGGTGCTTAAGCGATTTAAAGCATTCAATTTTCATGGATTAGAAATTCAAAAATAGAATAAATAAATTTATTGACCCTCTTATGAGACATATGATTCAAGATCCGTACAATAACAAAATACATAGTTCCAAAAAAGTCTGAGAAGCTATCCGACATACGGGATTCGCGATGCATCTTTACATATTAAATCAAATTCTAAGTAAACATTCAACGAAAACGATATAACACCAAACACAAATACTGTTTTGTAATTTTTAAAATGAATCAGTACTTATGCATTGTTGATAGATTATTTTTGAAAAGATAAATAGTTCACAAAATATCTATCTGCCGAGTAAAATGATGCTTTTTAAATTTTTAATTCGTATCTGAAACTCTGGATGATATAACAAATTGACTGCATAAGTGAGATCTAGGATTTTGAAATACATAAAGCATATTTGTAATACTATAAGGATGCTTTTGATATTGACCAGTCATCAGTTGTAAATCTACAGTGCCAGTAAACATAAATCTTCATCTGAGAAAATGTGAAAAATGTTTAACAAACAAACATTATTTGCTTTTATTCCTTGAGGTTTGACTGATTTAAAACAAGATTGATACACAATATTTTCATTTAAAGTAGTTGCATATAATTTCCAAATAATGCCTTTATATAAGGATAGTGTCACCAATTTCAGATAGCAGAAATATCTGTTTACATAAAGGACGAAATAATATTTGAAAACGATTTCTTTCGGGATTGGATTACATTAACCCTCCAAATACATAGGTGCCTCAACTAATAGTATCTCGTCATCAGAAAAACTGACTAGATCTTTATAAATTAGATATATGATGATTAAGAAAAAATTACCAAATCTGGTTCCAATCATAATGAAAAAGTCATCAATATCTTGATGATGAGATATTTCGTTATTAGCAAAATTAGGGTGAGATCTTTGATGGACGACATATCTCGCCCAGACCACTTAGTGTCAACATATGAAATGATTCGAATATTCAAAAGTGCAACAAGCGGAGGTGTTTATAAAATCCTGGAACCAATCATAATGAAAAAGTCATCAATATCTTGATGATGAGATATTTCGTTATTAGCAAAATTGGGGTGAGATCTTTGATGGACGACATATCTCGCCCAGACCACTAAGTGTCAACATATGAAATGATTCGAATATTCAAAAGTGCAACAAGCGGAGGTGTTTATAAAATCCTGGATCCGATCATAATGAAAAAGTCATCAATGTCTTGATGATGAGATATTTCGTTATTAGCAAAATTGGGGTGAGATCTTTGATGGACGACAAATCTCGCCCAGACCACTTAATGTCAACGTATGAAATGATTCAAATATTTAAAAGTGGAACAATCGGAGGTGTTTATAAAACCCAATCGAAACTAGCATTTATCAGTTCTCGTGGCCCATCACCAACAAACGTTACGACGAGAAGAGAAGTTCATATTTTATAGCTATGAGCTATAACCCGATTCTGTAGGATTGATATATTCGCAAAGCGTTTCTACTTCATACTTCAGCAATTTCCATTCTAATCCAGCGCATTGAATTTGATATTCAATGTGAGTCATTTCATCTGAAACTCGTGCTCCAATCATGCCCGTAACAAATCAATTTTCATTTGGTCACGAGGCTCGTGTTTACGATAGAATTCCCTTGCAATATTCCTATACATATCTGAGCAAATAATTTCTTGTGATCTCTATCTACAATAAACCAGGTTGCGCTGTGAGAACAATGGCTAATGTGTTAGAGGGTAAATATTGGCAAAACCATGGGGATAATGATAGTACGAGTAATTGTTTCCCCACAAATAGCGACGAGAATAATTGGCTATGGGCTATGGCTACGCGGGACAGGAGATTCTATTAGGCATGACTTTGAGTGTTGTAGTTGGATACTGCGATTGGTATCAGCATTCAATACTTTCAATAGAGTATCACTTTTATTATAAATGACGGGTTTTGGGTGTTACTTCCCTAGTCTAAAAGGAATCACTATAGAGTAAAATGTAATTAAAAAATACGGTACAACCTGAAAAATCCGGGACTGATGGTACTGTAGGAGTTTTAAAGCTATCCAAAAATTGCATAGGGGGCAGATCGCAAAACACTTAATTACACGTTAGAAGTCACTTAATCAAATATTTGCGCTTCTACGTCGTAAAATCATCAATGAAAGAATAAATAAATAAATACAACCTAGAAACTGATGGTACTTTTGTAGTTTTGAAGCTATCCAAAAATTTCATAGGGGCAGTATGCAAAGCACGTAATTACACGTTACAAGTCACTTAATCAAAAATTTGCACGTCTACCGCCTTAATAAATATCAATAAATGAATAAATAAATAAGGGCGTTCTGAAAGGGAAAATAAATTTTTATTAACGTTTTACGATTTAAAAAATACCAACGTGGTTGCATAAAAATAAAGTTGTTGACATAAATTAAAGGCGATTTAACCTTTCTGTTGGTAGTCTTGACGAAGAAGTATCTTGTCATTACTGACCAGATTGTCAAAATTGACCACTTCTGATGGACGAGATATCTTGCTATGACAAGAAATAGAGACAAATCATGATTTCGGCTTCACAAAAACAAATCAGCTGTATATTGATGATGATATACTTCGAGATAGTGTCGACTTATGAGTAGGGATGCGACATCGATGTCGATGTTTACAAAACATCGATGTATTTAACATCGTTGTATTGGAGTTGATGTTTTAGTAACATCGATGT
Source organism: Metellina segmentata (assembly GCA_947359465.1). NCBI lineage: Eukaryota > Metazoa > Arthropoda > Arachnida > Araneae > Tetragnathidae > Metellina > Metellina segmentata. The sequence goes on along the minus strand of OX375884.1, from coordinate 51,879,780 downwards.
TTTTACGTTGGCGATGTTTTATTTTTAAATGAAAAAAGTACCGTTACAAAATTTAAAAAATAACCAAGTAGCATAATTTTCATAATCAGCAAATTGAAAATACTTTTAGATCAAAGTGGTCAAGTGTCTGAAAAGTAGGTATGCGACATCGATGTAGATCTTTTCAAAACATTGATGTTTTATAAAAAATATCGATGTATTTGAACCGATGTCGCATCACTAGTTGCTAAACAGTTTTAAGAAATGGGGAAAAAAGTTTAAATACACTAAATTTTAAAAACATCATCGAAGGTTATGGGGCGATGTATTATGAACATCAATGTTTTAGTTTTGAACATCGATGTTTATATGTCGATGTCGCTTCAATAGTTGCTAAGCCAGTTTTAAGAAATGGAAAAAAAAAGTTTAAATACACTGAATTTTAAAAACATCGATAGTTTGGGGGCGATGCATTATCAACTTCGATATTTTAATTTTGAACATCGATGTTTTGCTGTCGATGTCGCATCACTAGATGCTAAACCAGTTTTAAGAAATGGGGAAAAAAGTTTAAATATACTGAATTTTTAAAACATCGATGGTTTTGGGACGATGTATTATCAACATCGCTGTTTTAATTTTGAACATCAAAGTTTCAAAACATCGATGTTTTGCTGTCGATGTAGCATCACTAGTTGCGAAACCAGTTTTAAGAAATGGGGGGGGGGATGTGTAAATACACTGAATTTTAAAAACATTGATGTTTTGGGGGCAGTGTATTATCAACATCTATGTTTTAATTTTGGACATCGATGCTTCAAAACATCGATGTTTTTGGAGGCAGTGTATTATCAACATCTATGTTTTAATTTTGAACATCGATGCATCAAAACATCTATTTTTTGCTGTCGATGTCGCATCCCTACTTACGAGTGAAACGCACTAAGTGAAAACTATAGCTTAGGGAATTAGAGTGGCAATTCTATTTCCTACGATCTACTACTGTGTGTGTGTTTATTTTATGTATTATTTTTTAAATATTCCATACAATCTTTGACAAAAGAAGGAATAATATTATGAATAAAGATTGAATGCTTGGAAAGAAAAGAGATACGTCCCATTTATGACATGCTAGGTAAAGGTTTTTCTGAAACGTATCTCGTAATTTTTCATTCACCGTGTGAAAAATATGCATTTATTATTTACGAATAAATACTCATTAGGAGCAAGATTTTTTCCAAATATATTAATTTAACTACCATCATATCCGGTGAAACGGCTCAGAAGTTTTCGTGAAATGTCAACATACTTTTCATCAAAAATTATTAAGATTTTTATAACAAAAAGCATATTTCTTTGGTTTTATGAATAAATTTAAATGATGCTCTGTATAACATTTTCTGTGTTGTCGCTTTGATAGTTTTATAGTTATTTATTTGCGTTTTTCAAGTTAATAAATGTCCAATATAGTCAGGGGTACTGCAAAATTTCATCTCTTAAATATGTATGATTACGATTAAAGAGAGAATATAATATACACTTCTGAAATCTTTACTAAATAAAACAGTGGAAAGTAAAAATCTGAGTGACTTGTATGTCTATATCCTGACTATAATGATATTCCTCAACATGCAATTACTGGACAGTATTGCTGTTTTGGTCTTAACTTCCGATACAGTTTGGACATCAATTTTAAAAATTCAACACTTGAATTTTCTCCACGAGCAGTTATTTTGTATTTATGAATGCTACAATATAATACCAGACTCATCAAAAACACGATTCGTTTCGTATTGTATGAAAACATAATTAGTTTTGACTGTGAACGATTCTTATGCTCTATAAAATATTCCTAGTTCTAATATGTTTACTTTTAGCTATCTTAAGACTCTTTATTACTTTGTGCACTAAATGCGCCATTTAGGCAGATTATTTCAAAAAGGATCTTTGACAATAAGACCTATGATGAAATCCAACTGAAAAAAATTGAATTTAAATTTAAGTAATAGTCAACTATAGATGTATTTGTCATTTATGTAGCATAAAATAATTTTACGAGTAACTTTAAATGTACATTCTTATTAACACTTAGGCGAGAAATACAGCACCATTGCGTGTCTGACGTCTTTTATTTCAAACGTTATAAAAATATAAATACTTAGATACATTTGTGTGATAGTAGGACTTAAAAATACCAATTATAGATATTTAACTGAAAAACTTCAGACAACATAGTGGCGAGCCTCTTTTCATATATTTCAGGATAGCAATTTTAAAGTTTTAAAACTTTTTAAAACTATAAGGGTTTATCCAATTTTAAAGAGATTATGTCATCTTATGCTTTCAAGCATTTCGCATTTATTTAAACAATCATAAACTCTTTTGATTCTATAAAGTATTATGTTTTAAATTTTATTTTATTTAGGGACATATTTCTTTGGCTAGATAACTGGATATTTTCAATTAATTCCGTCTAGTCGAAATGAAAAACAAATGGTTTATTTCTTTAAATTCTCTTTAGAATCATACCATGTATTGTGCTATATTTGATGAAATATGTATTGTTATCTTTATAATTCAGCAATCATATTTAACAGAACGTTTTAAAGAAAAATATTAGGATATTTCATGGTCTTAAGAAAGGATGAATTCGTAGAAACAAACAAACCTATAAGATATTGTTTTCACGTTCATAGAGTGTCGAAGTATAATAACATATTTAGAGTAAATATAGCTACCGAAGAAGTTACCATTTCATAAAATTATCTTTCAATCATATCATTTCAATAACCCAAAGATTCGCTTGAATCACTGTCGATTAAAAGCACCTCCTATGCAATTTTAAACACACAGGAAAAACACAGATGTTAAGAATAGTTACAAAACTGGAAAAATTTCACCAATTATTAATAAGCTCCGATAATTTACTCAATACCCGGCTTTATTTAATACCTTTTTGGAATTTAAATTTCTACAGAAACAAAATTCCCAGTTAAAATCGCAAAAATGTACTTTAATGAGTTCATTTCGATTTCGGAAAGTCCCATTTTTTATTCACGAACTTTTCCTCCCAGAGAGTAGGTATTAAGATCCTAGGAAGAGATGTAAAATATGAGTAAATATTCCGTTGATTATCTGCGCATGGAATTACGGAAACAAATACTACTGCCTGGAGAAATGTTTTACCTCTAAATTATTCACGCATGATTTGCGCTTGCTTATTAAAATTGCACTGCTCTCTAAAGACTACTGTAATCCTTTTAATGGTTAAGAAACTACCCCTTCGAAAAGCTCTCACTAATTCAGAATGATACGCCAGCATTGATTTCAGCTTGAAAGGGGGAAATACCGCCAGTGCTAATAAACGCTCTAATTAGCCGTATCCCTATGGATTAAGGGAAAAGAGAAGAAAAGCCGACCGGGTTATTAGCAATCTTCCGTTCTCCCCCCCCCCTCCTTCAACACAATGCAGGTCAATGTTTAGAAAGCGCTCGCAACAATTACGCAGCACTGATATGTTTGGAGTTTATTATATACGGGAGCTAATCACATCAGATGGTCCGAAATAAACTTTACATTAGCAGTTGCACCCCTGCAACGCTACAGGTGGGGGTAACCAGACTTGTTGCGCGCTAATAAAGCTCGCGTCTGGAACAATGGATTCCACTTGGTGCGTTCCGAATTTTGTGTCAGATTGTCGCCGGTCTTGTTAGGTGTTATTTGAATTACGAGGGGTCGGAACAAGGCATAAGGCGATTAAGCGAGGATCCCTGGAATTGGCTGGATTGGATTGGATGAACTCGAAAATAGGGAGCGGAGTTATTGCTGTCGAAATGAAATGGTACCTCGACGCCGAAATTGCATCGAAATCTTAATTTAGCTGGTGTTGAAACATGAATTTCCTCACTCTGGATGGCACTTCTAGAATCGGGTCACTCAATATGTAATATCTGATCAACTTTTATGCTTGTGTCAGATGCCGCTGATTGATCATTTCTGTGTTGTAATTATATTACACGTATTTATTATGGAGTAGCTGTATTTACAGCAGAACTTGAAAACAGCATAAAATTGTCGACGGTAGTTAACTGTATATTTCAAATGTCAAAAAATAGATATTTCGTGAAGAATAGAATCGATAATATTGTTAGCTTAAAATAGATAAAAGGTTTTAAAATGCATTTCTTACAGCTATTACAAATTTTCGTCCTAAGTCCTACTCGGTATAAGAATTTTTGAACAGCTTACCAAAAATAAAATGATACAAAAAGGCAATTTAGTTGCATGACTGATATGTATTTGTGAAACTAGAAATTTTTTTTTAATAGTTTGGAGCATTAAGGTTATGATGAGTCAACACTTAAATATTCGTTCGTAGACGTGAAATGTATGTTAGACTGAGTATTGCTATTGGGAGGAGTTTCAAAAGCGTGACTAACACGTTGGCTAGTAGTCACGTGACTTCTCTGAAAAACTTACCGATTTGACATCTTATCACCTCGTTTGGCGACAAAACATCTTATCACAGGGTAGGTGTCTGGATGCTCATTTAGACTGATAACAAATATGGTGAAATCACCAGTCTCATACTATTCCACGTATACCTATCATATGATGAATCAATGAATGGGTATCATCATCCATCTAGCGCACCAATCACACCATGAATGTTCGTTTCCAACCGACAGACGGAAGTAGTCTAAGCGTCACGTTGGTACTAGTTTTGGTCATTGATCTTGGACGTATAAAAAAGATTATAATTGCTTACTCTATTTTTACATTTCCTGCATGCATCCGTTTAAACCTGCAGAATCCTTTCACGATCTTCGTGATTCATGCAATCTATCCTGGGATTATTTCAACCAACAGATGTGCTGATTTAGATATTATGTGTGCAAAAACATTAGTCAATACTACAGTACTACGTACATTAGTCAAAACTGCACTACTGTGTACATTAGTCAATACTACACTTCTGCGTACATTAGTATCTAACATCTACACTACTAAGAAATCTCGCGATGTACATAGGGTTAATTTCTTAAAACTATTTCAACTGTAGATACGAAGGAAATATAAATGTATGTAAACATTCTTGAAAAAATATTTAATACATTAGTTCATTATTAAGCTATTAAAATGGATTTAACGCATCAGAAATCGTGGAATTATTTCATGTTATGGTGTTAAGTATTAAGTCTTAAAAAAAGGTTGAATCGCAAAACTTTTCATCAAATAATATTTAATTTGAATTAATTTATTACTAGGTTAAAATAAAGTGATATTTATGGTCAGGTATTGGTTTTCAACTGCATTATAAAAAAATTTATGAAATAGAAACAGAATGATTTTAACTGCATCAGGTTGCTAGAAAATCATACAAAAAATACATAATTACGCAATACTTTATTGTTATTCTTTGTAATTTTTAAGTACTTATTTTATCGTCATTGTTATGGTAATATACAAAATACTATCACGTGACAATTTGTAACCATAAGACTCATTCTTTTTAATGACACACTAGACAAGAAATGAAGTTAATTCAAAGCTATGCCGACTAAGTTATAATCATTAAGATACTGCTGGAATAAAATATATCTACACAGAGTTATTCCGTATCAACTTTAAAAGAAATATTTTAAATCATTCACCACAACGTTTGCTATGGTTACAGTTTATTTCCATCAAGTTACCTTAATTGCAGAGCTGACATGACATGCAAAAATATCCTGTCATAAAGTAGCACAAATGTTAAATCTCGATATAGTTCAATTTGCATCAAGCCCATGTTCCCTATGTAGATGATCTCAGACATGGATAACCGCTTAATATATTTATGACGTCAACAAGTACCCTTCAGGTGTTCCACACGTAGATCTGATCCACCATCATTTAGACCTGATTAATATTTAGTGACAGACTCATTAAATATTGAATACGTCCGTTTTGCCAGTCAAACTTTAATACTCCAGACTTGATTAATGCAGGATTTCTGAACCGGTTTAGCCATGCGTTCTGATGGAGCAGCACATATTCTGGCTCGTGCGTTTCAATGGTTGGTAGAGGATACGTTCGCGTTTTGGATGGTAAGTAGGAAAGATATTCATGGCATCGGTAAAGCATTGCCCACCCTTTTCTGAATCAGATCATCAGCACAAAATTCCAGTTAGCCTCCAGACTAGGACTATGTAAAAGCTGTGGGATACCCTATTAAATTTGGGTTAGGAGAAATGAGAACAGTATTTACAATCTTAAAAACTCGTTTGAGCATTGGTGTATATTAGTTTTCGAATCATTACGTTAAACCACTTTCCCGATCGCTATACATGTGTATCGTGACCAGATCTCGCAGTTATAAAAGAATCGACAATATCTGGGTGACGAGATTACTCGTTTCTTGCAAAATCGGTCAGATCTTGATGGATGAGATACCTCATTGAAACCTTTAATAGGGTTAAAATGGTTACCACCCTATTGAGTCTCAGAAACCAATATGAAAGGTAATCGAGAAAGTAATACAAAAATATATTTCAAAACTATGGATTACATCATGAGTCAGTGGTTTATTTGCCTAATTTATTGACCATCAATTCATTTTTGAATACATTTAGTCATGATTTAATCCATAGATTTGTAATTACACTGTATTATATTTTCTATTCATCTTTTAATCTGATTCCTAAGACTTAATATATGTTCATGATTACTATTTTAACACTATAAGCTGTTTCGACGGGACATTTCCTGACCAATTTTACAAGGGACGAGATATCTCGTCATCAAGATATTGCCGAATTTTTGATGATGAACAGATTAAGATCTGATGATCAAGAAATAAAATTTATTTCATAATTATTGGAGAGTATTACATAGAATACCCATGATAAAGCAAAACAAAAAACGTTTTTTCGTGCTACATACATGTGAGTCAGAAGCAAAAGAAAACGTGTTTCTGAAAGTGTGATGTACATCATAAAAAAATTTAGATCTGATCTGTCTTACAATAACGAACTTTGCATCAATCATCTAGAAAAAGTTCTTACAAAATTTACATTTTTCGTTAAAAGTGTAGTTTACAACTCATTCCTCCAGTGCGAAATATCGATATATGCGAATACATGTAATCTGCTGTTACTGTAGTTCGTGCGAGCAATATATCTGTGTTTGGACGTGCCTTATCCCTTGAAAACAAACGACCGTCCCTCTAGATCCTCAGTTTCTCAACACCAGATTATCTACTGGTCAACCTGTCTCCCTTTCATTTGACAACCAGACACATACAGCTCCTCTGAATTAGAGTCCATGTAAATAGGATCTTAGAGCTATACTTCAGATCCCTTAGCAGACATACAGCAGACATGTTTTGGTTTTCAAACTAAGCCCATGCCTTGTATGGCGTGTCAGATGTTTAGCGAAACTCATATATAGGTAAAGTATGATGGGATTTCAACCCAGTTAGAAACCGATCTTTGAAAGACTCAAGAACTATCTGAATATCATATAATACTTTTAATAGACATATTTTACACTAACCAATTTTATGTGCACAGAATATTGCTTGTTTTGGTCGTAAAGACGCCTGAACGTAGGTCATAAATATTGTAATTTATCTTTAATGGGGAAGTTATAAAATATGTGAGGTATTCTAAAGATATTTTTGGAGTGGGGGAGTGATGTAAGGCATCCTTGGGATATCTGACATATTTTAAAGTGTGTAGTCAAGTTTCTCAAATTTATTATTGAGAATTTGAAATCTAAAAACCAAATTCTAAAGATATTTACAACAGTACTTGAATTTGTATTCTATATTCTAAAATCTGGTTTCAAGCCCCAAGCATACAAAAATTACGTGTTACACATTTTTCCATTTTAAGATGAAATTACCTTCACATTTTCTACATCACATTCGCTTATTTTATATCGCTTTATAGATTGTGCTGTCTATATCCATTTTGACTAAGCATTTTAATCTTACATAAGACTTGATGTTCTATACACGACATGCCTGATGATTTCCATTTAACTAATTTAACATTTAGATAGCCAACAAAGCAAAATGTTTAAAATGATTTCTTATGAAACGGTGAGCACATTAAAAAGCCCTATTAAATGGATACTGGTAATTTCCTTTCTGAAATGCATGGGACAATTTTTGAAGTCCCTTGTTGAAATAAAATTATTTATAATATTTTACTTATTAATAATATTATGTTTGCGTGAGATGACATTGAGTATGTATAAAAACGCATAGAGCCATGTTTGTAACTTCCTGGAAATTTTGCTAATTGCTTAACCATCATCACGCACAAACTAAGGCTTTACTACTTCAAAGCCTTTTTTTTTTTGGCTATGGCAAAAATAGTAAATTAAGCAGACTTGCTTCGATGGAACAGCAAATGAATTTATTCTGTACTGCAATCATAGCTGAGTTTTCAGAAATAGTTTGATGAATGAAGCCAGTGGTAAAAAAAAATTACAATTTAAAAAAAGTGAAAAAATACATTTTCATGGACCTAACTCTTCTCTTTTGATTCGTTATATTTACATACACGTAATACGCTGTGAGGCGTACTCTGATGAATATGGTTTGATTTACTTTGGCTGTACAATATTCAACTATCGTAAGTATACTTACGCACATTCCCGGGAGCTGAAAGTTCTTAAAACTGTGACGTACGTCGCAGAACAATTTTTCTTTAATTTCATCGAAATTTTGTTCGATTTGTTTTCAATCATAAGTTACTATGCTTTGCAATTCAAAGCGCGCTCCTTTTGTCCCACCTTTTTTTCTTCCCTAGCTACGAAACAACCTCCCCAAATTACCGCAAACACTTTATAAATAACACATATTATATGTCAATTACAAAATATTTAACTTCAAACGTTATCGACAGAATTGCAAATTCTGAAAGTATGCTTTGGTTTTAAATAAAGTGAGTTAACTAATTTTTTGATGTTTTATTATAAATATGTAACACATATTTAACTGATAATTGTGTTTTATGTCTGTTTTTTATTTTTACTGCAGTGTCCAAAATTCGGACAAAATGCCTGCAGAACAATTGCAATTGCTCGGAGAAGTGTTGCAGAACATTGAATATAATTCTGCATCTGGGTTCGGATGTAATCAGCGAACCGTGTTGCGAAACATGACTGGACCAACCCAGCCAAAACTCAACCCAGATGAGTTCTATCGAGTGCAATGTTCGTTGACAAGGAAACCTGTTTGGATACCTTATCTTCTGTAAACCCCAGATCTCTTGGAAAAACTGTAAAAGGTGGGCTAGACTTAGTATCCAGAAATCATAGCTCTATATCACCTTTGATACTAAATTGTAAAAAGCTTAAGTTGATGTTCATGTTTGGACAATTATATAACGGAAATAATTCACGGAAAAAAACACGAACTCTTCATTCGAGCAATTTTAACATTAGTGAAAATTCAAAGATGGCGTTTGACAGGAACAAACTTCTTCAATAAATTTAATGCCTAAAATTTTAATAAGTGGCCATCTTCATATTACAATGAGCACCAACTTCATAGTTTCTAGTAGAAACCCCCTATTTCGATACACAATTTCGAATTTATATCAAATTTGACTTCAGATACCAAATATAATGGCATTAGGTCTTACAAATACAAATACAAATACAAATATTGACGACCAGCTACAGGCTCAAGCCCAACAAGGCTGGTCCTTTGTTTATGAATTCTCCAATTCCCACTGACTATCCAATTGTGTCTTAAATTCGTACACTCCCTTTGAATTAACTATATTTTCTGGCAACGCGTTCCAACTGTCTATTACCCTATTAAAGTAGTAGTTTTTCCTTAAATCCCGATTAAAATGTGTCTTATTCAATTTATACCCATGACCCCTTGTTCTGTTATCCCCATTGAAATTTAAGCCCTCTGTGTCCGATTGTTTTACAAACTTAAAAAGCTGAATCAAATCCCCCCTCCTTCTTCTTCTTTCCAGTGTATACATGTTTAGCTTTCTTAAACGTTCATTATAGTCGAAATTTGCTAGCCCCTTTATTATTTATTATTACCGTTTCGAAGTTATGTGTACGGAAAGATTGGAGATCCTAATGTGAAATCAGTTTCTTAGACTTTAAAAGATATTTTCCTAAATAATATTTATATAGCGCTGAAATTTTGTATCATGTTACTGTTATCAACCCAAACCAGATCCACCTAATATTTTGTTTTAAAAATAGTTTTTGGTATGCAATAATAATAATTTAATTCATGTTTGGAAACATTATGAATTTAAATCTTATATGTTGATGGGTATCGATAGAGAAGGACTTCTAGGTATGTACATTAAATTTTCCTCATTGTTCCAATTTTAGGGATCAATCAAAAGTTTAAAAAATCGTCTGACAAACCTCGGATATTAATTCTTGGATCATTTGCACTTGCATAGTAAATATAATAATGCAATTATCAAATTTCTTGCACTCATAACAAATATAATTCTTGAATCGCTGGAAAATACGTTTGAGGTAGTGTTCAAATTTGATATTCGGATAGCGATACCTATCGATTCAGCGACTTTCTATGTGGAGATGATCCATGAAATGGATACGAAATTTAGCATTGGTTATCTCGGGATATAAAGGTAGTAAAGTCATGCAATTTCATATTTACAGTAATTTGACGATGCGGAATCGAATTAAGACATCAAAACTTGGTGTTTCTATAAGAATTTTTATTGTTTGTGCAAAATATATGATATGAAGAGGTTTTCGTATGCAATTGTTTTTAATTTAAATTTATAGAGAACGTTATTTCCTATTGAATGACACCTTTGACTTTGCTCTGGTATAAACAGTGCTAGAAATAAAGGAGCTGCTTCGTGTTTTCTTCCATGACTGTACAAGGGCACAGCACGCAATAACTCTACAGGATTATTAGGAAAGAGCTGTGGAATTGAGTATTCCTCGTTCAAAATAATGGCAAAAGTTTAAAGCCATATGTACCCTTATTCCCAGATTTTTTTCTCCGTTTTAAAATTAATGAAATTTAGAAATATTCATAAATGCACTATTCGGTTAACATTTATTTAAAATATGTGAACGTCTGATGTCCCTCAGGGTAAATTAGTCAGTTAATACACTCCAATGTATATCTTGTATCTCTTAACTTTAATTAATATTTTTAATATTATTTGAATAACATAATATAATAACAATTGTTGGCATAAACAAATGTTATTGAGTTGTGTGACGAATATGTTATTTATTTAAAAAATGATATACAACTTACAATTTATGTTCAACATAAACACAAGAAAGAGATACGAGGGGGATTTTTATATACAAAAATAGTTTACTTTGGTTGTACCACCGGATGTAGTATTTTGTTTAGAGATAGTTTCTAAAGTTTAGTTTAAAAATGAAACTTAAATTTTTATTCACTTTAAGACTTTTACTTCTTTAATTGTTAAAATAACTATTAATTTTGAGAATATTAGAATTCGTAACATTTCTTATATTTTGAACTAGCACATGGTGGTTCCAAACTTCACCATTTAAAAATGTAATAACTCTTCAATATTTCATTGCACGTTATTGAAGTTTAGACGATTGTAATTTTATACGTAGAAATACGCTACCGAGCGCAAAGTGAGACAATATTTGAATTTTACCTAGGAAATAGATGTTTCATTGTCCCAATCAAAAGAAAATAGTCATCATTATGGAGCCGACTTGTACAGAGTTTTTTTTCAAAAACGGGTAATTGCGACAAGATATCTCAGCCATCACGATGTGACCAATTTTGTTAATGACAAGATATGTTGTCATCATATTACTGTTGTTTTCTGTGATCACAAGATCAAGATCAGGTTAATTTTTCTAAAGCCGAGATAACCGTCAGAAAGGCGCTGTTGCTTTTCTATGATGACGATATCAAAATCATGTCGTTTTTTTCTTATGACCAGATAACTGGTCATCCTAATAGCAACTTATCTTTCCCATCAAGATCTGGTCAAGTCTTTTGTTGGGCAATCAACAGGGCAACAATCCAGGATTTTTATCTTCGCGTTGAAAACCAATCTGCTGTATCAGCCTTTGATTCAAAATTCAGTTTCAAATTACCACCAATTGTAGTCAAGGGATAATTTGTTTTTCAACTCCATTCCCTCTTTGAGTAACAGGGCAGTTTTGCCATTTAATAAGGTACCTCATAATTAGCAAAATTAAAGAGAACCATATTGACCAGATCTGGTCATCACTAACAAATCACCATTCAATTGGATTCAGAATTCATTTGAATGAGGTATATTATCGAAACCACCAGTAGGTTTAAAGATAGGGTATTGCCTAACAAGTCACAAACCAACCAGCAACTTAACAACTATATTCCTTTAAGATCCTTGGCCCCAGAGACGAATGGAATGGAAAATAATTTGATAAGAGCCAGCCATTGTGGAGACGAAAATGAGGGCCACTTAGATACATTTTCCAAACTTAATAGAATTAATTCCAAAGAATATATTTCAGCTGCACAAAACCAAAATCAGTTTTTGTGAAAATTAAGAGATATTAAAATTTTAAATGATATAGAGATTTATAGAACCCTGCATAGTTTCCATAAAACACTCTCCGTAATTGTGTGGCACGAACAATTGATTTTAAAATTCGCAGCTGAATCGTAATTGTCTATGAAAACAGAGTAACCAATGAGTAAGTGTAAAATCATATCAAAGTAGAAAAGCAGATATGATGTGCTATAAAGCGGTAGTTTGAACTAAACTGCATTAGATAAGGCAGAAGAGAACTGAAAGTACTGCCGTTCTCTTATCTTGATACGAAATAGTATCAGGTGTCAACTATCGAAGTCAATATTTCCGCCGCTATCTTTGAAAATACATCTTATAACACAATCAAAGAACAGTTGTTACAGATTCGATCTTTGAAGCAATCCATGTCATCTCTTCTTATCGACAGTAAGACCTTTCACCTTATTATACACTTGCTCAGAGTTAGCTGTTCGGGAACGTTTGTGTTTTTATCCGGGGGAGAAGTATTTTATTTCATAGTTATCGCAACATGTGTGTTTAGGCTTTTATATGTATCTATTTTCATTTTTGCAGAGAAAAGGTTCGGACTGAAGGAAAATTTAATAAATTAAATGGGGAAAGTTGTGTTCTCTTTTATTTGTTTCGTGGCTTAAAAAGCTGAGTATTTTTTGTCCCGTTTTCAAACTTTAAATAGTAAAGAAAATTGGTGCATTTCTTGGCTTTTGCTTGCATTGTGAATCTGAATCAAATTGGGATAAATACTATTTATTTAGTAATGCGGCGCACTGATGATGTATACCTGTGTGTATTTGTTTGCTAATGCCCGGACTATTGAACATTACTCATTGTGGCACTACAAAGGTGAATTGATGAACAACGTTGACCCTAGTGTAACACGGGGTGAGTTTACGTTATACCTTACGCACGTACTACACATTCATACTTAACTCGTTTATAGAGGCCATAGATTAATTTAAGTTGGATAAACATTTATTCATATCACCTATAGAATTCAAAGCAGAAAATACAGATCATTTATAAAAAAAACTATGCATTCATGTGTACATTGAAATACAGATATTAGTAATTTTTCTGAAATTTCTGATGAATTCAAAATTTAAACTCAAAAACAACTACTTCATAGCTTACAATTTACGCCAAAGTAAGATTTGATTTCACCAAAAAGAGAAAATCTTTCATTCTTGTAAATCTGCGATTTTGAAAAATTTTCATCTTATGGAGACAAGCCAATTACATAAATTCTGTGGCACACCAAAAAAAAAAATTTTTTTTTTGCCAATACAACAAACAATTAGTATAATTTTGATTTGAATTACACAAAATAATAACTTGTAATTAATTACCCCCTCTTTATAGCTAGTAATTACTAGCAATTAATTACCCTTTTTGCTCTGAAATGGCTTTTAGCAAACTCTTTTTGAAGCAATTTGTTTATGATAGTGTATATGTGAACTAATACTCAATATATTTATATAGGTATTAAAAATAAGAGGTTTGCTTGAAATTTTTCATGCAGAACAACACGAAACCAAATCATTCAAATCAAATTAATTTTACACAATTCAAGCCGTTTCACCATTTGTAAGGCACGACAGTGAATTGGGCCACACTGGTTGAAAATTGCTGATGTAAACAGTTGAGATAATTAGCAAACTTCTTCATACTATGAAACATATGCATCAAATTAAAATATATGTTCATAAAATAAATAATAAATAAATAAAATAAATGTTGGCACGCAATAACATATTTCATCAAATGTATGGAAATTATTCAGACGCAAAACACTACTTTAGTACCATGTCGATTATTGATACTTTCACTGCACACCGATTGGAAATCGCTAATGTAAGCAGTTGAGATAATTTGCCAATTTCTTAGTACTCTAAAATATATGCACCTAATAAAATATATGTGTAGATGCACGTATTTTGTTAAAGGTATACAGCTTATTGAGACACAAAACTACGTACAATCCGAGGCTAAATATTTTCTCAAATATCATTATTTACAGAGCAAACTGGATACTGAAAAGAATTATTTATGAAGCAAAAATTAACAACATAGCTGCTCATCGGCAACAACCCCCTTTGGAATCCAACCACAAACACTCAGACTAGAAAACTGGAAAATAACCCTAACCCGGCGCCAGACGGATCCTATTTATGAACTGCCAAAGGAGATAGCTCTGCAATTGTCCTGGAAATAAGCTAGTTAAAAACGCGTTATAACCTACTTCATGGTACAATTGCGTGTGAGCCGAGCTCGGTAAGCAAGTTTATGCGCTCTCTCCTAAGCGAACAGAAACCGAACTCGGCGGGGGAAAAAAACCATCCCATCTTTCCTTAAAGCATTTCCAAAATGCATTGCCTTCCCCATTCTGAACGTTTGGTGGGTCTCCCTCACCGATTTTCGAAGGAAGAAGGCCATTGTAACGAGGCATGATGACGGACATGAGGCACTGAGTGTCAAGACATTAGAGTCTCCGCAGCGGATACCACGGATGAGCTAATGACGCAAGTCATACCGGTTGAATCGATCCTGCATTCATCACCTTCCTCGAGAATGATGGAGAGGAATGTTGTCTGGGGGTTGGTGTGCTGCGGCGAGGTACATGCCCACTACACGAAAAGGCTCAAAATAATAATAAATTATTTCCTGCTGCTGTAGAGCGGAAGAACTTCGCGAGGAGATGTCGCCAGTTTTAAGGGGAATGAATAAAACTTCCAACTCATTTGTGGATGTCAAAGCTGTGTAGGTGGTTAATGGATGAGTAATAAACAATTCAATTCCCCGAGGATGAATGTTTTCTGTGTGGATGGTTGGAGATTTGAAATTTAAGCTGTGTTGGTTGAATTGATGCGGGTAAGTCAGTTTTGAAGACATGGAGGTGAGCGGGGTTTGAATACAGTCGGATTGAATTCAGTCATCAGGCACAATATGTAAGTTATGAAAGCAATATTTAACTATCAAAAAATTAATTGTCTAAGTGATTAAAATATGAGTAATAAAAAATTTAATTCTCTGATGATGAATGTTTTCTGTGTTGATGGTTGGAGATTTGGAATTTAAGCTGTGTTGGTTGAATTAATAAGGTTATGTTAGTTCTGAAGACATGGAGGTGAGCGTAGAATGAATACAGTCGCGTTGAATTCAGCCATAAGGCACAATATGTAAGTTATGAAAGCAGTATTTAACTATCAAAGTATTGAAAGTGACTAAAGTATGAGTAATAAACAATTCAATTCGCCTAGGATGAATGTTTTCTGTGTGGATGCTTGGAGATTTGGAATTTAAGCTGTATTAGTTGAATTGATACTGGTATGTCAGTTTTGAAGACATGGAGGTGAGCATAGTATGAATACAGTCATCAGGCACAATATGTAAGTTATGAAAGCAATATTTAAACTATCAAAATATTGACTAGGTGATTAAAATATGAGTAATTAACAATTCAATTCCCTGGGGATGAATATTTTCTGTGTGGATGGTTGGAGATTTGGAATTCAAGCTGTGTTGGTTGAATTGATACGGTATGTCAGTTTTGAAGACATGGAGGTGAATGGAGTATGAATACAGTCTTGTTGAATTCAGTCATCAGGCACAATATGTAAGTTATAAAAGCAATATTTAACTATCAAAATATTGATTAGGTGATGAAAGTATGAGTAATAAACAATTCAATTCCCCGAGGATGAATGTCTTCTGTGTGGATGGTTGGAAATTTGGAATTTACGTGATGTAAGTTGAAATAATACTATTAGGTTGGTTTCGGAAATATGTAGGTGCGTGGAGTATGAACACAGTTGGGTTGTATTCTGTCATCAGGTACAATATGCAAACTATCAAAATATTGACTCAATTCAATTCTCCTCGGATGAATATTTTCTGTGCGGATGTTGGAATTTTTGAAAATTTAGCGCAGTTGGTTTGTTTATCACTCTATGGCCAATTTGGGCTACACGAGGAGTAATTAGACCAGGATCTACGGCGTAAAGTTTATTTGGAACATTTATTAACCAGACCATAATTCGACACTAGAGCCTGTTGAAGCGAGCACCAGGGAGATTTTTATTTGTTTTTAGATACAGGAAACAAATATCGAAATGCTTGTAAGTATTGAATTTACGTATTTTAAAGCGAATACTCAATCTAAATATTAATAAACCCATTTAAGATACTTACATATAACTTACGATCAATTGAGTTGGAGTCTTATGGCTGTTATTTATAGTTCAACGGAAATAAAATATTAGAACTATACGTCGACTGCATTTTACGAAAATTCGCTAGTTAATATAAAATTTAAATGTGGTATATATAATTTTTTATATTGTCCTCGCCTTGAAAACTCTGATTTTAAATAATTGACAGAAAACACAAAGCATCATATATTATTTTTAATAGTTTACTTGTATTGTTCTATTCTTGAATGTATACAAAGATAAAACTGCTATAGTAGCCCCAAAACCTTACCTTTAACCTTAGTGATTTCAACGATATATCTCGTTGATCAACATCACAAGATATCTCATCTATCAAGAGATATGCTCAATATTTTTCTAATGACGATATATATAGTCAAGACAGTCACCAAAGTTTGACCAGAGACGAAAACGTAAATCTGCTGATATACTACTACCTACATAAAAATTTAATAGTAATAGCGTACACATGACAGTAATTCAATTACAGTTTCAAAGATATCAGTAGTTTTATTCTAGATATATATCCATTTGAATCTTTTTTATATTTAAATAAATTAATTCGTTTCTTTTGGAATAATATTTATGAAGACTATTCCAAAAAGGGACAATTACAAATGTTTTTAAAAGAATTCTCGTTTTTACATCGCTTTCATTCACAATACATAGAAGGCGAGGAATCTCATTTTTCCATCCACGTTTGGAAGGACAAACATTTGCAAGAGTGCCGAAATCCCTCTTATTCCACCCTACGAATACGTAAATACCCCTCTTCAATTATACAAGAGCTTGCTCCACGTACATCTATAAGTACTCCGCAACCGCTATCAAAAAACGAAGTAACAAAATACCATAAACCAACCTCGGTCCTTCTCTTAAAATAAACATGCCTAAACAAATATTTTGACGAAGAGCATTCTAAGCCCCAATTCCATGTTACCAGAAGTCAATTTCCAACAAACGAACTTCAGTTACGTGTAAAACTCGAAACTGATTGCTTCGTTTAAGGTGGGGAGTAACGTTAATTGTGCAGCTAAGTAACTATTGCTGTAGAGTTTCCTACTGCCATCCAATTGCTTTTTGTGCGGGTTTGGTTTTGACAGAAGTACCATGTGGAAAGATATTATTCTGCATTTTTAGCAAAGACCGTTGATTCACTTGTGTGTTTAGTAGCCGTTATAAGAGATCCCCCCGGCAATTACTTTGCGCATGAGCGACTAAATTCAAATGCGAATTAGCTAGTTAGTTATCAAGGGTACGCGTGTTTTAATTAAGCTAAGCGCACGAATTTTTCTGAGTGATGCCTATCTTTTAGAGAATTCGTTTTAAATGGGGCTCACTCGAAAGCTGGAAATGTATTTTCAAATTCCAACCGACATCTACTACCCAATTAGTATTTCCTCAGGATTTTATTAGCGTTGCTTTGCATGGATATATTTATATAGTTGCAATGGAAAACCTTTTTTTTTGCTGAAATTTTCAAATTTGAGCTTATTGATTGTGCATTATTTTATTTCGATGCGTTTCTGTTTGAAATCAACTGATCTGATTTTTTTCACTGCACATTTAAGAAAAATAAAAATCTATGAAATTTAATCGTATAATGTTGATTGACCGTTTTATAACAAACTCAATTTCTAATAGTAGGTTGGTTGATTTTGAGTTTTATGGTGCAAGGGTCATGTTGTGCCCGACACAAGACATACATTATTAACCTTTAAGCTGCGGCAGATAGACAATTGTTACATCTAAAACTTCGTTTACCGCAGTGGCATGGTATAGATCTGTGTACTGTGGATGTTATCCCCCTTTTAAATGACCACTAGCAACGATCACCATTTACGAGCTGTCAGGACCATATGGATCCTCCTTTTGTTCGGTACCCTACCGTGAGGTTTGAACACTTATGGAGAAAGGCAGAAGGTCGCTCCGGTGATATCTATCTCACGCCAAACGATATGCCACACAAAACTATAAAAGGAAAGTGTCAGTCGTAAATGTCTCGCAAGGATCAATCGCTCGTCAGGTAATTAGGAAAGGGGGTCGGACATGCAGGGGAAAGAGCCGTTCTGTGAGACGGTTGAAAGAATCCTAGAGCCGCAGCGTAGAAGTTAAGTAATGTACAGATGAAAATTTTCACGGACACAGGAGAGATAAATACGAGACTCGAGCTTGCGCCTAGAATAATAATAAGTAGGTAGGTATTTAAAATAACGTCGCACTGGAGCGACACAACGGATTGGCGACGGTCCAGGATCAAACTGAAAGGGAATGATCCGATAAATAATAATAGGAAACTTATGACTTTAAGTGAAATTTGTTAAAATAAATGTTATATATATTTAAAACTGAGTCTAATAGTTACCTTTAAATTATTTTTCTACAATAAATATACGTATAATATTCTCTCAGATAATTGTAATTATTTCCGTAGTATACTCATTCCTGGTCTGATTCATGTTGGCCTAGCGTGGAAGTTTGGAAAGTGGGGTGCCAGCTCAGATGTTGTTCTTGTCATATGACCGAGGTTCAAAATTACGAGGCCTTGTGTTTGTATGTTTCCCTTCGGGAATGATTCTGTATCATTGCCAATAGCCCGTTGTAATTCTCCAGAGCGACGTTAATTAATTGGAAAGGTATGGTAATTTTAATAAACGTCATACTAGAGCAACACAACGGGTCATAGTTAATTAATTACCAACATTGGTCAGATGTTTATAATTTTCATATAAATAAAGTATGGTAATGGTAATGGTAATTTTAGTTAACGTCGTACTAGAGCTACCACGACGGGCTATTGACGACAGTCCGGGATCAGTCCCTTAAGGGAAAGATCCGTGGACAACACTTCGTAATTTTGAACCACGGTCAGTTGACGAAGCAACACCTGAGCTGAAACCCCACTCTCCAAACTTCCACACCAACCCAACGTGAGGACTTTCGTCCACGACAGATTTAAGGTGTACCAGCCGGCATCTACACCATACGCTTACAAACATCAATGCCCGGACACCTTAACCACTATACCAGTTGGTCGACTAAATAAAGTATGATGTGTATTATGTATTATATTCATAAAAAATAAATAGATACAGTCTATTAAAATTTCAAGCCTTCAAACCTTTTCGCAATCTTATAACAGTATCTTGAATCATTTTTTACTAGTTTTATACAAGAGATAAGTATGGAGAGAAAACAATAATTTTGGAAAAGTTTTACATAGTGCATTTACTCCATTGTAAAGAACATTAGAACTTCTCAGAATAATTTACAAGTATCTCTAGTGAAGACACATGAAATAGTAGACTGTTTGTCAAATATACAATCTTAGCTTGCCTAAATTTTAAATAATACCCTAATCTTTGCAAAATATGTTCATAAAAAGACAACCTCTCTCGATAAAAATAAATTCCAGTCACCCTACCGTAGATAATTTAGCCTCTCTTAATAGGCCTCTTTGGGCAGTGGGTGTTTTTATCAGCATCGAAATCACATCTCAACTCAGATGAGGCTCACATACTCACTCACTTCTGCGGATAACAGACGCTTGATTTATGGCATTTCAAAGTATTTCTCAACAAGTGTCGGGGGCATCAAATTCCCCCTCCCCATCCGGAAGAAATTGTGCATGATAGACGCCGGAAATCCCAAGAAAATGAAGTGTGCTCCGAAGTAAATAACAAACTGCAAACACTGCATCTTAATAACAATGAATCAAGCACTTAGACTCTGTTAACTCTGTTATCCCGGGCAATTACCATCTTTCCTTCAAAAGAAAACATCTTCCCGCAAGCCAGGCATTAGTTTACTGATCTCCTGACTCACTCCCTTCCCTCCTTCATTTGATATCATCAGGGCGCTTAATCCCATCCGTCCCGCATGTTTTTATGGGGCGTTTTATTAATTTAATAGAAAACTTCTCATCCAAATTCGTCACGCAAACGGACAATTTCAGCTGCCTGCGGAGTAGATTTTATACTCTAAAAGGAAAAAAACGTATCTCTCTTCAATAAAAAAAGAATCACCCATTTCTATTCCTTGGCTCCCCTTTTAGTTTTTAGCTTTATCACTGCACGATTTCAACTGCCTCCACAGCTAAGACGCAACAAGAAATGTTCCCTTTTGTTTTAATGCATAATGGTTTCCACTGCGCGCCTTGTAGAGATTAACTTCGCTTTAAATACAAACTATTACCTCCCCTCTCTCAAAGCAAAATGGGGGTCTCATCCCTTTACATTGCATTTATTTTTTCTCCTGCCCTTTTGCAAGCTTCCCCGACCGTGGAACGTCAAACAATTACCATACACAGAAAATTTCATTATACAGTTTTGAGCTACACCTTTTAAAATGCGTATGAACTTATCTTAGGTAACAGTGAAAAAAGGAGAAAGGGAAAAATACATCTAAAATATTCGGCTTTTTTATATCTGACTAATGTTTTCCATTATTTCCTCTTCCTGATTGTATCGTACACGCGAAAGAGCATAACGGAAAAATGATGGATAAAAAAATGGAAAAGGAGGAATATTTTTCGACCGGAGCAAAAATGTGCCTTTCGTTCCTGTTTCCTGAGAGATATTTTAATCGACCAAGGGGTCTCAATCAAAGATCCGATTCTTGTAAAGGATTCTTTCGATGCTCTGGGGAAGCTGCAATTAACCACTGGTGGGAGAAGCTATCGTGCATAAATAGCATTGCTAATCTGGTACACGTGTGAAAATTTCTAATAGAACTACTTTTACGTTTGCTGCGAATGGCGTAATGTGGCTGTTGCCCTTGCGTTTTAAGTTGGTTTTTTATTACGGGAAGTTTGTATTTTGATAACTTGCTATGCTTGGAATTTAGGTCATACGATCAGAAGCATATTTACTGCGTCACCAATCATACTATTATTTATTAGTATCGCGTTTCTGGATTGGATATTAACAGTCTTGGTGGTTGTCTGTATACCTATATGTAGACCTTAGGACAGGCCTCGAAATAGTTTTTTTAATACAGGTGCACAAGGTGCATCTAAGTTTTTAAATTAGGTGCACAGGTGATATTTTGGGTGCACATTATAAAAAACGTAACATAAGAGCATTGATGTAATGCAAACTACTTTATTAGTTGGATATGTTGAGATAGGTTTGTATATATAGTGGATAGTAAATAAAAATATTTAAACATCTAAATTCTCCCTTCTCCGGCGCAAGGTTGTCGCTACAGTCGCTTCAACAGAGCCATCTGGAAAATGTTTCGATCATCGGAAAGTTCTGATGGCAGTGACACCAAAGTAAACCTTCCTCCTGTACAAACCCGTTAAAGGCCAGCGATTTTGTTTTCGCATAGTGTGTATTTAGGAATTTTAATTACGTTTCTTTAGAGCGAGAGAGGTCAATACTAATAATTTGTTCAAGCGTCAAAATAACAAAAAACGTTCCCTCCCCTTTTTTAACGTAAGGTGCACGGCAAGCATCAGCGGGAAAAAAATAGGTGCACAATTTTATTTTCATGTGCACAATGCACCTGTGCACCCGGGTATTTCGAGCCCTGACTTAGAAGGCAGTTTTTTGAGATGATCACGAAATTCAGAGGTTTTTTTTATGTATTTTTTTACTAATTTCTGCTATTAAATTTTTTATTCCAGAAAATAGTGCTTTTGAAATTTATTTTTCTTGTAGAAATGGAATAAAAGGGTAAAAAAATCAACCACAAATACAATTCACGAAAACGTCATATTTAAAAAAATAATTAATATGTTTACAGTTTGTAAAGTGTAATATTCTAAACATATTGATTCATGTATTGAAGTACAATCATTACTACACCGTTGCATTTAAATAAACTGTGGGACTTAAACGTTAGTCATTCTTGAAAACAAACAAGGAAAAAGAGTGAAATTTAGAAATTATTCAGGTTTACACACATCCATCTCAATTTCTTTCAATGCATATTTCTCAAAAATAGTTCAAAATCTGATTTATAATGTTCAGAACATGTTTGAAATTTTTTAAAGAATTTAATTCATGTTTTATAAGATATTGTGTTTTGCGGATAGAAACGCTTAGCGAAAATTGTATGTCGAGAAAAATCTAAAATCAATATAAACCCCCAGACCAAATATAGATATCAATACTTTAAAAAATATTGTGTCTGATTCTAATTGTCGTAGATGTAAAATCTGAAGTGATCTGAAGAGCTAAAGAGAAGTAGTAAAATAATATGTAAAAATTGAAAAGGTGGAATTTGGGTGAAAATGGCGTTAGTGGTATTCAAATACCTTAATTGTAGTACTCTGTTCAAGACGCATCTCAATCAAATCTCAAGGCAAGAGACTTTAATTATTATCCCTCCTTCTGGTTGCCTCGACGATCTCGATCCCGTCATTAGCAAAATTGCCCAGATCTTGGTGGACAAGATATCTCGTCAATAGAAAAAACTGACCAGATCTTGATTTTGAAATCATAAAAAAATTTACATTATCTTGACGAAGAGATACCTCGTCGAAGCCACTTTGAGGGTAATGCAATATAGCAAAACGCGTAACTCCACTGTTAAAGTATAGTAGTTACAAGTTTTAGTAATTAGCATGGAAATATACGTCCTTATTAACTCTGAATCTTTGAAAATAATTTCTTAACGGAACTACTATTTTAATGATTTATACTGCAATAAATTGTACCGGTGTCAAGTGACATCTTCAAACATTGTCAAATTATCAATATATTGAATTATGGTAGAATGTTTGCTCGTCTGCCACCCAATTGGTTTCGGGTTCGAATCCCAGTTTTAAGCGCTTAGACGTTGGTGGTTGCCCCTCTTAGGTGACACCGCTGGGTCCTCCTTCACAAATAGACGTCGGTTCCACCTTGAAGTACCAAAAACCGAAAAGGTTAGAGATGGGCATTTGAAAAAATATGCATTAAACTACATCTAAATGTATTTTGTACTGCATCATTTATTAATTTGTTTTTAGTGATGATGTTAGGTTATACTACGGCTAATTAACCATACTACTGTAGCTTAAAGTGAATTTTGTACCACTAAGCATCCCTGACCTGATTAGGTATTCTATAAAAGGAGGAATAATACTAAATAAAACTTTAGTTTTACTAACTGTGTGCATCGGATTTCGGTCGCATGATTTGGTGAACCCATTCTGAAAAAAATAGCTGAAATACTTCGTCAGGAATATGCCTCCGAACGATGTACACTTAAAAATTTTGAAAGCTTTTACCGAATACATTTTTTATCTGTTTTTTCATCAAGTTTACATTTAAATATAGATTACTTACCATAGTATTGATTAATGCAATCCCTGACCAGATTGGGTTTTCAAAACAGGAGGAATAATAATTAATAAAACTTTAGTTTTATTAATTGATACATCGGATTTGGGTCGCATGATTTGTTGAACCCATTTTGATAAAAATAGTTGAATTACTTCGTCATGACTATGCCGCCCAACGATGTCTACTCAAAGATTTTGATACTTTTTACCGAATAGGCTTTTCATCTGTTCTTTTAATCAAGTTTACATTTTAATGTAGATTCCTTGCCATACTATTTATCAGCATGTATTTTCTTAAAGATGTTTCTAATGCTGTAGAGATATGTTCTTGCTCTTCTACGATCTTGTTCTACATTTTACTGTGATAATTTGTATAAAATTCAATTTCTTAATGTGATACATATATACATTGCAAGCTCTTTATCAATGAAAATATTGGTAGTTACAATAAACCATATTTTATTGTGCGTTTTTAAATTCACCGTTTTTTATTATTTTACTCGGCGCATGCGCAGTTCGTCCTACTTTACTCATCAAGCTATAAAACTTCAACAACCAACCAAGCTTGATTCTTTCTAGAAAATATTTGCGTTTTGAAATACACATGAAGGTTTTAAATGCCAAGGTCCGTGGCTATAAATTTTGCAAGTAATTTGGGTACAGGAATATAACATACATAATGTGCGTTAAATTAGTTATTTATGAGATCGATGGCACTAGAAAAAAAAACAGTAATGTTAACAGCAATAAACATGCTGGCCGAATTTCGTAGATATTGAGATTGGGATTTATTTCAGATTTCCTCTTAGGAGATATTCGAGATTCAATTTTAATTTGTGTTGTAGACTCTTTCCACTCAAATATTCTCAAGGTATAGTTTAAGCACTAAATGCTCGGGATGCATTTCGCACAGCACAATCCCAGCGAGGCCTTCTTTCCCTGCATCGGCGCTGGTCTCGCAACCCAGCGGGCGGAATAAACAATCAGACCGAAAGACAAGCCCTGGATCTTCTCGAGGAAATCCTCGGCTTTTGTTATTTCCTATATGATCCGCACGCGGCAAATACGCGACTCGAAATCTCAATTTTACCACGACCTGATATTAAAGCGATTCCGAAATATGCAAATGCGCTGGCATGTGCTCCAGCCTTGATTAACGCCAGGTAGAAGATGGCGCACGGAGTAATCGCTGCGGCCAATGTTTATAAAATTCCAGCTGCAGCTGGCTTGGAAATTAGGGTCTCTGATCACATGCATAATTCTACGACAAGAGCCACCCTATTGTTGGGTCTGGGAAATATGTATCCGGAGACAAAGATGATCATCTAAGAGACCGGGTGATTAGCATTGACAGAACAGCAAGATAGACGGACTCCAGGGAGGATGGTCGGATATTAGGATTTACCTGGATGGGCCACATCTGCCTGGACTATTGATCGGGAAGCAGGCGCTTAATGTTTCACGGGATTCAGCGACCTATAGACGTTATTAGAGAGATATTGGAGTCGCAGACTTGTTAATACCAACGTGACTCCCGATGTTCTATGCAAATAGCCGGTACGCCCAACTGGCATTGACTGGCTGAAGGACTTCCCATCGGGGGCTCTATATAAGTCGATAGAAGAATAGATACAGGCTCGCGCGTTTAATAAATGGTGCGAGATTTGACGTTATTCCAATACCGTGCTCGGGACTTCGGTACACCCAACCTAATTTGATTTCTCATTGGAGGATTAGAGCACCAAAAGTAAAGTAATCACGCTTGACCTGTCAGATTATAAACTCCCTAAATTCTCTCTCTTGAACAGTCGAGGAGTTTGGGTGATGGGAATTTTGTTTGGCACTCAATGTCGAGAGCTACGATTGATCCTCGTCAATTTCGTTTGATGGGGTAGATATTGAGAAATACCATAGAGTATAGGTTCCGTTTTCTCTGACACAACGGGGAGTTTGGACTACGATCAATGCCTATTGAAGCAAAATGAGCGATTTGTAAGATCGTTAACCCTCCTGGAGGTTGTCACGAGGTATCTCGTCAGTAGCAAAACTGTTGGCTGAGCTGGACAAAAGAGATATCGTCATTAAAAAAATTGACCAGATCGTGATCTCGTTGTCATAAAAAAATCGGAAATGTTTTGAGGACGAGGTAACTCGGTAGTAGCGAAATTGATCAGACCTTGAAGAATAAGTTGTCTCGTTGAAACCCTTTGGAGGGTTACGATTTTTAGTTAAATAAAACCTATATTAACCTTCCTGGTGGTTGTTCGAGGTAACTCGTTATTAGAAAAAAACTGACCAGATCATGATGGAATAGATATCTCATAACCACCAAAATCTTCTATCTTGATGATCTGCTATCTTCATCACTATCTTGATGAACAAGATTTGTCGTCGTAACCACATAAAGGTTAATATCCTGAAGTACTGTTTACCTTCCACACTATGCACATGAATATAAAAACAATCCAAGGAAAATTACACAGAAAAATATTTTCAGATTCAATTGATCAAGAGGGTTAAAATTGTTTAGAAGTCATTCATGGAAGACTGCAGTTTATAGAAGCAATATGTGTGTGAACAGTAAAAGGGGAGTACAAAAGGTAATTATGTGTTCTTTAAACTGTGTTTACCAGGAATGATTATAAATTCTGGAACAAAAAGTCTTGACTGCCAAGCGCAACTAATGATAAAAGTCAGATGAGATTTAAAATGTCACTACGGAATACGGAATATCTCTCTCTCTCTCTCTCTCTATATATATATATATATATATATATATATATATATATATATATATATATATAAGAATGGAGTGTTTGTTTGTACATTCAATATTTTCGACCCATTTCAAGTTTTCTATCCGTTTTGGACCCTTCTGTTGCCGAATCCGCCTTTTTCTCGTTTGGTGTCTGTCTGTCTGTCTGTCTGTCCGTCTGTCTGTCTGTATGTTGTGCCTTATACACGTCCACGCGGTTTAAGATAATTTTATGAAAATTTGCATACAGTGAGTACTTATCTTCATTTAGTGAGTGGCATTGGTTGCGAAAGTCTGTCTGTCCGTCTTTCTGTTCTATGCTCGATTTTGTGTTTCTGTGTTTGTGTAAACATCACATGAATTGTATTCCAGATATTTGATTGCATTGTATTTTCATTTATACACTAGCAAAATACCCGACCTTACTCGGTTTGAATTCGTTTACTCTAGATTGAAGAGATAATCAAAATATATAATGACTTACGTTTTTTGTAGAATAAAAATTTATTTTAACACCTTTCGCCATCTTTATATTTTCTACAACTTACTTTGGACACAAATCCTACACATGCATATCCATTCATGTAATACATTTCACATACATCGCACAATTGCTGTATGACAAAGCTACAAAAAGACGAAAGGTGATACTAAGGTTACTACTATAAAAGACGATTTATAGGAAGATTTGGAATTCCCTTTCTTAAGTTCTTTTCATGTTCAACTCAATTAATTAAAATTACGATTTACGGCGAGTGCTCTTTCACTCATAGTCAACAAAACAATATTTTTTTACTTGTGGCACTCTTGCCTCCGGTATGCGACATTGTGAAATTTTGCAATCTTCTCCCGTCATTATGACAACGAATTTTTTAATGTTTGAAAAGTTCTAGTTCGGGATTTTTAAACATTATTATTCTTTCAATAACGGCATTATTCTTTCAATAACGGCATTATTCTTTAAATAACGGCATTATTCTTTAAATAACGGCATTATTCTTTCAATAATGGCATAACTACACTTAAAATTTACTGAAAATTTATACTAACTTACCCAACATTTTTAAGTCTAATACTTTGTGGTGCTGTTGCGTCTGATGAGAAGGAAAACACATTTATTAAAATAATAAGTATTTAAAACAGGAAACAGCAAAATAAAACAAAATAAAAGATGTCGCAAAAAATTGTTCTAAAGATATTAATTTGTGATTCAATTTTATCTCTTGATCTCGCACAGTTGCCACAACTTACAATTAAAAGTGTACAAAATTTAGAAATGTGAAATTAATTCTAAGCGAAAGAACCAGAAAATATAACTGCTCGCGCGATCTTGTTCATTCTCGTTTCATTGAAAAATATCGTCTGTCCCAAATTTCCGGAAATCGTTTTCATTGCGCAAAGAATAAAAATAAGACTCGAAATAAATGACGTATCAGAAATGAAATTCCATAAAAAAAATAATTTTTTGAAGAATAATTACTTTTTCAGCAGTACTGGTAAAGCAATCGAATTAATCGTAATATTCAATAGACATTCCAATTTTTCCAAAACTACCAAATTATGGTTGATTTAAGTATACTTACTCAGGTGTTTTAGCATGAAACTCGTCTAAATATAACAATAAAGAAATGTTTAATATTGTATTCACTAAATTATTAGATAATGTATAAAATACAATACAATGCAATCAAATATCTGGAATACAATTCATGTGATGCCTACACAAACACACAAACACAAAATCGAGCATAGAACAGAAAGACGGACAGACAGACTTTCGCAACCACTTCCACTCACTAAATCAAGATAAGTACTCTCTGTATGCAAATTTCCATGAAAATATCTTAAACCGCGTGGACGTGTATAGGGCACAACATACAGACAGACAGACAGACAGACAGACACCAAACGAGAAAAAGGCGGATTCGGCATCAGAAGGGTCCAAAACGGATAGAAAACTTGAAATGCGTCGAAAATATTGAATGTACAAACAAACACTCCATTCTTATTTATATAGATTATCTATTAGTTTAGTGAATGCAATATTACACATTTCTTTATTGTTATATTTAGTTGAGTTTCATGCTAAAACACCTGAGTAAGTATACTTAAATCAACCATAATTTGGTAGTTTTGGAAAAATTGGAATGTCTATTGAATATTACGATTACTTCGATTGCTTAACCAGTACTGCTGAAAAAGTAATTATTCTTCAAAAAATTATTTTTTTATATGGAATTTTATCTCTGATACTTCATTTATTTCGAGTCTTATTTTTATTCTTTGCGCAATGAAAACGATTTCCGAGTATTTGGGACAGACGATATTTTTCAATGAAACGAGATTGAACAAGATCGCGCGAGCAGTGATATTTTTTCTGGTTCTTTCGCTCTGAATTAATTTCACATTTCTAAATTTTGTACACTTTTAGTTGTAAGTTGTGGCAACTGTGCGAGATCAAGAGATAAAATTGAATCACAAATTAATATCTTTAGAACAATTTTTTGCGACATCTTTTATTTTGTTTTACTTCGCTGTTTCCTGTTTTAAATATTTATTATTTTAATAAATGTGTTTTCCTTCTCATCACACGCAACATCACCACAAAGTAGTAGACTTAAAAATGTTAGGTAAGTCAGTATAAATTTTCAGTAAATTTTAAGTGTAGTTATGCCATTATTGAAAGAATAATGCCGTTATTTAAAAAATAATGCCGTTATTTAAAGAATAATAATGTTTATTAATCCAAACTGGAACTTTTTCCAACATTAAAAAATTCGTTGTAAAAATGACAGGAGAAGATTGCAAAATTTCACAATGTCGCATACCGGAGGCAAGAGTGCCACAAGTAAAAAAATATTGTTTTGTTGACTATGAGTGCGAGAGCACTCGCCGTAAATCGTAATTTTAATTAATTGAGTTGAACATGAGAATAACTTAAGAAAGGCTTAATTCCAAATCTTCCTATAAATCGTCTTTTATAGTAGTAACCTTAGTATCACCTTTCGTCATTTTGTAGCTTTGTCATACAGCAATTGTGCGATGTATGTGAAATGTATTACATGAATGGATATGCATGTGTAGGATTTGTGTCCAAAGTAAGTTGTAGAAAATATAAAGACGGCGAAAGATGTTAAAATAAATTTTTATTCTACAAAAAACGTAAGTCATTATATATTTTGATTATCTCTTCAATCTAGAGTAAACCAATTCAAACCGAGTAAGGTCGGGTATTTTGCTAGTATATATATATATATAAAAGGATGTGTACGTATTTTTCTATACAAATCTACACCGTTTGACCAATCCAAACCAAATTTGGTTCACTTATACTTTAGTACACTGTAGACAACATACGTTATTACTAGAAAAACTATTACTAGATAGATTGGTCTTCAGACCAATCTATATAGCACTTACAATCGTGAAAATTGGTACACAAGTAATCCTAAAA
Organism: Metellina segmentata; assembly: GCA_947359465.1. Classification (NCBI taxonomy): domain Eukaryota; kingdom Metazoa; phylum Arthropoda; class Arachnida; order Araneae; family Tetragnathidae; genus Metellina; species Metellina segmentata. The sequence continues at coordinate 51,849,560 of OX375884.1, read as the reverse complement.
ATGCCCCTAGAAGCCCCAATTTTAAAATCTGAGGATCATATTTGAGCATTACTAAATTTCCTTAATCATTATCGTCTTTATCAATATTTTTCTAATGTCTTTTTTCGAATTGCTCTATTTCAGCTCAGGAAGACGAAATTCGACACTCTGCATCTTTCGTTTTTCAGAAATACGCATTATCATCGGAATTTCGTTTCTGTTTTTATATGTCATAGTCTTTTCCATATTGCAGTATATTATTCAGGAATTAAATGTATATATTTGTATCCGAAGTAAATTGCAGAAGTTTTAAAAAAGAACGAAGTTAAAAGTATTTTCAGTACAACTTAAATGATTGAAGTTAAAAATATTTTCCGTAAATTTAAACGATTGAAGTCAAAAAATATTTCATTAAATTTAAATGATTGCATTTTTCTATATAAGAAAAGTTATTATTCTAATTCACTTTTCAATCAACATTTAGCCATTTCAAACCGATGAACTTCGGGCTATTCAACTAGTTTTGAATAAAAATTTCATAACGCATGATGAATAAGCATCGTACTACTAGCAGCCTTTTTAAACTGTAAATATTCAAAAAAATTAAAATTACATTCACAAAATAAAAACCTGCTAATTGGAAAATTGTGTAGGTTTTTCAATGAAATTTTCAGCGCATAATTCAATTCGTATTGCTTATCGTCAGATTTTTTTCAATTTAATAGCCTAAAACAATAACAGGCGTGTATAATTCAAATCCACTAATATCGCCAAGAGGACACATCATTTAAATTCTCAGAAAGAATCTTGTCCTGAAAAAATCATTCATTTTGCATGCTTACATAATTAACCATCGCTTCGAATCCAGTCTGTCTGCAAGCAGAAATAACACGCAATCATTGCAGGTACAGGAGCTAACTCAGGAATCACGTGCAAAAACCGCATCCCATTAATCTTCCACACATGTCAATAATTAATTCAAAAATATTGATGAGACCAAGAGAAAATAAAGAGTACAGTGAAAAAGCGTTTGTTAAAAAAGAGTTAAATCTGAGGGAAAAAGAATTCTTCTTGCGGTCGGATCGTGGTCGTATCACACGCTCGATAATAACACGCTCAAAGCCGGAAATTGAATCTATGTTGTAAGGTGTTTTCTTTTACCATTAGAAGCGCATCCCCAGTTGTTTGCACTGTCACTATCTTAAAGTCAGAAACTGACGTTGAAAAATAGAAGTCCAAAGTAAACCTAAAATATAGAATTTACGTCGGGGAGGGGGGACATTTATATAAAGAAATTTAGGTTTTTATTTATTTTGGAATGTCATACATCAACAAATGCTGCTAGCCCATTTTAGACGCACGGGGAGATATCAAAATAAGGGGACGCATATTTTCCTATGCGGTAAAGTTCAGTATCTAATCCAGTTAATCGTAAGTTCGGAAAGTTGTACTTGTATAGGATCTAAAAGTGATAAGAAAGATGAAATCCACAATCCTAGTGGTTTCGACGAGGTATAACGTCCATCAAGATCTGGTCAATTTTGCCTAATGGGAAGATATCTTATTATCCATATTTTTTAAGATGACGGTATGATTTTTATATTTTTGTTATGTTGACGAGATGAAGATATGGTCATTTTATGTAATGACGCGATATTTCTTCCATCAAAATTTGGTCAGTTGTGATAATGACGAGATACCTTAACGAGACAACCAACTAGAGGGTTAATAGGAGTTTGATGTATTCTGCTATATATTTGATGGTTTAATCTTCCAGTTTCGACGAGAAATCTCATCTATGATCTGGTCAATTTTGTCAGGACGAGATATCTCGTAGAAACAAAACTGCATTATTACTCCAATCAGAATGGGTATCCATGTAGGAAAAAAACATTCTATTTTGTCCAAGAACAGGTGACAGTTTGGAACAGGTGTTTTTAGTATCAGATGCTGGGCGCTACAGGGCAGTAAACCAGGCGAATATAAACCATAGAGAGGGTTTAAGGATATATTTAGTAAGGGTTTTGTTAGACTCTTACACTGAAGCATCTAAACTGGTACGTTACGTAATGTGTGTGTGTACCAGTATTGATAGAAATGATAAGAAAAGTAAAGCTAACAGTAAGTTGAAATAGTGTTAATTCAGATACAGGATTTCAAAGAAATTATAATTGCTTCGTTTATTAGTGAAAGCATCGTAGGAAACATCCTGCTTGCCAATGTAAAAACCTGTTAGAAGTCATGCTGGTAAAACTGCAAGTTGCGGAAATGATATATTTCTAAGGACTCTTCAAAAGATAAAGCATCATCTATGAAAGTTACGTCTAAGAACAAAATTGGAAATATTACTGAAAAATTGTACAATGAAAATTCAGAAATTAATAAAAAGTAATAATTGAGAGCATAATTGGTTTCTCAGCAAGTCTCTAAGTCCTATATAATTTCCATAATCCTCATAATCTTCTAAATAACTTATAATTTCTATAAGAAATACTTCACAAAAATACAGTGAAAGCTAAATCTCAATTTTTCTATTCTTATTATACAATACATTTTTTTTCTTTCAAGTATTTTTGCACATAAAATAATTGTTAAGTTTAATTTGTAAAACTAAAAAAGGATGTAGAGTTGAGTATTTTATAGTTTATTCATGACTTTGATGAACGAAATATTAAAAGTAACACTTTGTTAGGTTAAGGATTAAGCGCATTTTTGTTCCCACTGTTCATTATTACAAAGCCTTACGAAATTTTATATTATTTAGTCAAAATGTATCTCTTGAAGGATATATAAAATAAATTCCATTGACTCCTATTAACATTTCACATAATATTAATAACATTAACTTTTAACACTGAATGCTTAGCTAATAGAGGCAACTTGTATATACTATATATCCATAACAGCAAAATAAATTTCAAAAATAAACTGAGATGAAATGCATGTAAAATTTTGTAATTATATTTTTCGTACGTTCATTATTAAACATAAACGCGTTAAATACCATCCCACATGTAAAAAATGTATCGGAACTTATGTGGTTGTAAACAAATATCATCTTTAAATCCTTTTTTTCTATAATTTAGAATCAGTGTGTGTGCTGAGGCAAATTACTATATATATAATTTGAAATCTAAAGCTTTTTACTTAAGGATTCAAAACATTTTGTATTGCGTATCGCAAGGAACAAAAACCTAATTTATCATCTGTGTAATATGGAACCAACAACCAACTTGATATCAACAACATAAAAATAATTATTTTCTGGGAACGAAACAGACATAGCTATGTTCACATGAACTGGTTTTGTAATAATAGTTCTTTTAAATTTAAACATAATATTGAAGGAATAACTTAAATACATATGAAGTGATCAGTTGTAAATACAATACATGGTTATTCAAAAAGATTTACCCAGTTTAATTAATTTGTATTTCACGATGTATAAATTGGATATGAACAGTCTAGATACCGAAGGACAGAGGAAGTTGCAGAGTATTTTTTACCAACGTTTGGGCTGTGATAGTTACGTTAATAGTATAGTTACGTATTCGCGCCAATAGGCAGGCATTTCGTGTTACCGTCAGTTGTGAGTAAGATGGCTACTATGCAGCATAAGTTTTTCTGTGTTTTTGAGTTTGCACGAAGTGAGTCACAGTAACAGTGCAACTCTGGCCGACCTTCTTTTTCGGATGCGGGACGAGTGTGGCGAGTTTTGATGTTTGCCGTGCAACCGGGGGGGGGGGACAAACATTGAACATTTATAACCTCTGTTAAAAAAATTTGAAACTTCCTCTTTTCATTAGTGCGTAGACTGTTCAAGTCCAATTTATACTTCATTAAATACAAATTAATTAAATTGGGTCAATCTTTTTGAATAACCCTTTAGAAGCCCAGTGAGAATAAAATATTTAAGAAATGAATGAGAAAATGTTAAACAGCACGAAATCCAAAAGATGGAAACAAACTATGCGATCGCTCTCTCTTTGGAAGTTATAATAAATATGAGCAGAAATATAATTCACCCGAAAAATTTTATATTTTAATAACTCGAGAAAAAATTCCAAACCATTTAACTACCAGAACTTTGAACTAACACCGTAGAGCGACATCCAAGCTAAGCTAAATTTTGCTCAGATACCCAAAAGAACGTTAACATTGACTTGTCAAGGTGAATCTCTTAATAAATTCTGCAATTCTCTCTCTTTGGAAGTAGCAATAAATATATGGGCACATATATAATTCGTCCTAATAAATTGGAGTTTCGTACAAGGGGAAAGATTGTTTCCGAACAACCTCACCATCAACAATATTTCTTCAGTATTTTTTTTGCAACTGTGTGAAAAATTATCATAGAGCGACAAACAACTCAAGCTGAGTTTTGCTCGGGGATCTAAGGCAGCATAAACATTGTCTCCTCAAAGTGAAACTCAATAAATTCTGCGATTCTCTCTCTTTGGAAGAAGCAATAAATATATCAGCCAGAAGTATAATTTACTCAACAAATTTGATATTTTAATACCTCGATAAAAAAATCCAAACCAAAAACAAAAAAAACTAGACACTTCCTGGATATTTCGTTAGCATCTACGTAAATAAATGACCATAAAGCGACAGCCAAGCCAAGCTGAGTTTGGATCGGGAATCTAAGGCAACATAAACATTGTCTCTTCAAGGTGAAACTCGATAAATTCTGCGATTGCTCTCTCTTTGGAAAGTAGCAATAAATATACGCGACGTTCCCCTTTGAATGTACAGCGGTCGAAGTCGATGACATGCTCAAATAATGAACAAAATGTTTGGTTCGATGAGCAACAGATGGCTTGGTTTCTCTTATTAGTGTTGAAGCTTCGGATTCGGTCCACTTGCATCACTCGGTTTACCGTCGTAGTTTCACAAGGATACTAGGCTGGTTCTACTAGCGTCTGAAAACACTGTATCTACAATCGAGTCAATCAATGAGACTACTCACTCTTTAAACCTCTAGATAGTTTTGCGACGCTCATCCAATTCAAATTAAGATAACGATTTACAGCGCGGTCGCGGTCTTTTCTCGATTGAAATCCGGTTTTCCAATGCGTTTGTTAATAAGTTCCGAGGAAACAAGTGTCACTTCACTGCGGAAGTTAGTGACTTGGCTTGACCCTTGACTACGGTTATCGTGCTTGTATTAAATTATGGATTATTATGCATTAAGCATACGGGTAATAGTTGTAATAGCGTTTTAGGGTTTCGTGTAATTTATTAATTAAGACTAGAGGAACGAAATTTATAAGTAGTGTTTTGTGATACTTAAAATGTATACCCATAAACCCCCGTTGCTATTAATAAGTTCAGAGAAAACTAGGGAAACAAGTGACTTGACTGCCGAATTTAGTGGATTGGTGATCACTACTAGTTATCGTACGTGCATGAAATTAGGGATTATTACGTATGTAACGTACGGGTGATAGTTTTAATTGCGTTTTAGGGTTTCGTGTAATTTATTAATTGAGAATAGAGGAACGAAATTTATAAGTAGTGTTTTGTGAAACTTAAAATGTATACCCATAAATCCCCGTTGATATTTATAAGTTCAGAGAAAACAAGGGAAACAAGTGACTTGACTGCCGAATTCAGTGGATTGGTGATCACGACTAGTTATCGTACGTGCATGTAATTAGGGATTATTACGTTTGTAACATATGGGTAATAGTTTTAATTGCGTTTTAGGGTTTCGTGTAATTTATTAATTGAGACTAGAGGATACAATTTATAAGTCGTGTTTTGTGAAACTTAAAAAATATACCCATAAACTCCCGTTGCTATTAATAAATTCAAAGAAAACAAGGGAAACGAGTTACTTGACTGACGAATTCAGGGGATTGGTGATCACGACTAGTTATCGTGCGTGTATGAAATTAGGGATTATTTGTATGTAACGTGCGGGTAATAATTTTAATTGAGTTTTTGGGTTTCGTGTAGTTTATTAATTGATAATAGAGTAACGAAATTCATACGTTTGTTTTGTGAATCTTAACAAATACACCCGTTGGCATCCAATGGTAATTATAAAGTGGGTTGCCGAGGCTTAGTGGGTTTGCCCACCACAACAGCAACCTGCGAGTTGTAGAGATGGCGCAGATTTTATTCGTTCCTGTGTGGATTTATCTTTTCTGTGCCGTTAAATATTTTCTTATGTGTTCGTACATTTATTTAGTGTTACATGGCTTTTTGTTTGGTGCTACTTGGTCAAATATGCCTCTACAACAAACCAACTAATTATGAAAGTGGATTGAAATCTATGACCTAGAAAACGCAATTTGGGTTTGATTGCTGAGTTTTTTTAATCGTAGTCAGGATATTTCTTACCAAATTTCAAAAACAGTATTCAATTTTGAAATGTATTAAATTATTGTGAAACTTATACAAATACAAATATTGACGACCAGCTACAGGCTCAAGCCCAACAAGGCTGGTCCTATGTTTATGAATTCCCCAATTCCCACTGACTATCCAAATGTATCTTAAATTCGTACACTCCCTTTGAATTCACTATATTTTCTGGCAACGCGTTCCAACTGTCTATTATCCTATTAAAGTAGTAGTTTTTCCTTAAATCCCGATTAAAATGTGTCTTATTCAATTTATACCCATGGCCCCTTGTTCTGTTATCCCTATTGAAATTTAAGCCCTATGTGTCCCCTTGTTTTACAAACTTGAAAAGCTGAATTAAATCCACCCTCCTTCTTCTTCTTTCCAGTGTATACATGTTTAGCTTACTTAAACGTTCATTTTAGTCTATTTTTCTATAGAAGGTGACTTTATTAATTGAAATGGGTCCGAAATAATTAGCTGAATAATTAAACATAATCTTTTTGGATGGAAAAAAATTATGGCCTTTTCCAATTATTGTAACAGTTGTGTCTTTAAATAACACTTTTTGAAAAACTAATGTTAATAATTTTCATATTAAATTTGAGTTTAGGAAAATACTGATAATTACGTTTAATATAGTTAAGTTTTTTCGAATTATTATTTTTTGTTAAAAATTTTGGATCCTGGGAGTGTTATTTCCAACGTTGTTTTAATATTTACATAAAAAAACAAACATTAAGAAAATTTTCAAAAATACATACTTGAATTGTTTACTATCACAAACTTAACATAGGGGATATTTTTCATCATCTATCATTTAAATTTGAATTTGTAAAATGGTTGACTTTTTAAAGCTGATGCTTCTGAAAACTACCATTGGTCCTGAATCTTATTCACTGATTTCCATATAAAACCGAGTACAATATCATTCGTGCGTAGAATAGCTTTGCAATTTACAAAATCTTAATGGCTGTTCAATTATTACAGTTTAAGTAAATAAATTAATAATGAACAATTAATTTAGAACAATTAATTAGAGAAAATCTATCAAAATCACGTTTTATGAACGCGTTATTTGTGCTTTGTATTGGAATTACATAATATAACGTTTAATATCAACAATTTTTGCTAGTCATTATCATCGACCGAGTATATAAGGATCAAAGAAACCAAACAAATTTAACAAGTTTTTCGTTTAGATTTAAATAATATTTAAACACAATTCTTTCTTAAAACATCTTGAAAGTATTATGCGTTTAATTTTATCTAGATAAAATAAATCATAAAGATATGTATTCTAAACAAAGGCTACTATTTTGTACATACTACAATTCTTTAAAATCACCAAGAAAGGAGAAACTAAGTATAAATAGCGAAATAATAAGCAGCATTTATGGAACGATTGAAAAATTAATTTGTAGCAAAGCACTAATGCAAAGCTTATCTCCCTCAACCACCTTTTTTTATCACCGAATTGTGTTTAAAACACATTATGAGACTAATTATATTTTCAACTTGTTTATGCTTTATAAGGAAAATTTAAATATTTTTTTATTTTCTTGAAATTTTAGCCGTGTACTTATTAAGTAGACGCAACTTAAGTGCTTCACGCCTGTCACAAATAAACACCTTCTGGGTTCTTAAGATCTGCATTTTCTTTTCTTAAAGAATATTTAATACATGCTTGGATGATAAGACCAATGGCATGTCATCACTGATTTAATCTCAGGGGTCTAATGTTTCAAAATTGTGTCTGTCATTTTTTTCTATTTAGAATTTTATTTTCTAGTCATATGTATTTGTGAAGAAAGTGACGTTTTAAGTAAAATAAAATCGGCCTTCATTTCTTAGAAGACCTTGGTCCCTTATGTCTTGTCGGTTTATTTTACTTTTATTTAACAATTCTTTGAAGTAAGGACAAAGCTAAGTGTGCATCCAAAGAATCTTCTACTAAATGCTCAAAGAACTTAATCAATTAAAATGTTACATATTTAGCACATAGCAGTGTAAAGTCATTGAACATATGATTTATGGATCATATAAAACAAAGACAATCCAAACGAAGCTAATTCTAACTAGAGTTATCAAAATATAATTATGAAGAAGTGAAACACTTTAAAACTTCAAGAGTAGTGCAGAATACCATTATAGATATTATACTCCTACTGATGTGGGTTTTTTCAACGGATGAAATTCGACATTTGAAGGAAATCTCCATAAAAATAACTTGGTTTTCTTACATACCATAAATATTAATTGTCTGTACTGTACTACTTTAAAGGTTATCCTTTGTCTTGTACATTAGTAGTATTATATTTTAGTGTTAGAGCCAATTACTCTTTCTGAGTTATTTTGAACGTCATTTGACACGGTAAACTAATCTTTAAAAAAATGTCTTACATTTGTTTGAAATCGCTCTTAAGTACTAGAAAAAATGTTTCATTTATCATCAAACGTTATTTGACGTAGTCACTTGTATAATTTTTTCGTCATTTCAAGTTTGTACATATTATTTAAAATGTTTCATATTTTACACATAAATTTAGAAGCTCTTGTGCTTGATAAAGGTGGATTTTTTATTTTTGTGGTTATTAATTTTATCCATGATAGTCTTTATACATCTGTTTTAAAGTTTAGGCTTAGTTTTTATTATTTTGTGTATCTAGTTGAAATATATTCACAAAATGAAGACTTCATACATCTAAATGAATTCTTATAAATATTTAATAGAACTCTGTCAAAGAGCACAGACAATTCTTGCGAATTCAAAATTCGTTGAATAATTACATCAATTTTAATAAATGTTAATTTCATAAATCGAAATTATAACGCATATTTGTAAATGTTGCTTAGAGCTTTGAAAACGTTTTTATAATCTAATGCAAAAGGAGTTCAGTATTTTTCATTACAAATTTAGAAATTTAATACCCAATCCTTTCATTAAATACAAATGAGTAATGTTTAACACATCTCGCATGCAAATTAAAGTCATTCGGAGTCAACTTATTCTCTCTTGTTTTTAAAAGCCAAGAGATGTAGTTTCAAACACTATCTTATGACAGTTTCACATGCATGATCTCATTCATACTTCGTAATTATATGATAAGAAGACAGAGTGTCTGGGAAGTTTGGCACATAATTCAGAAAACAAAGAATCTATCTGGGGAATTCATCCCTTTCTTTAAAATTTCACTTTTCGCTCCAATTTTCTGATGTCTTTTTTGATCTTCGCACTCTCCAAACGACAAATAATATACTATTTAATATTGACTGACGTTACTATTGTGGTGCCAATCTGAATTCTGGTCAGCTGTCAAAGTCCTATTGTCCTTACAATGCGTGATTTAAATTGCAAATATTTAACCACAAGCAGTTTTCTTTCACAAGTGTTTGTCTTCGTCAGGAGTTTGCTGAAATAAGCAAATCAATAGTATCAGACTTCAAAAACCCAATCTAGTATCAAAATAAATATTCCAAGAGGGCTTTAGTATTTTTTTAAAGGCAATTGAAATTTATGAGATTTCATGAGCTTATTCAACTGAAGAAATACATAATTTTTTTAACAGTTGAAATTTGAAGTTCGGATTCATCGTAAAGAGGTGAATTTGGCTCTGAATATTTGCATTACTGAATTTTTATACTCCTCGTGGAACAGGTATTTTTTACAGTAAAAGTATTTTCTAAATTTTTGTCCATGAACAAACAAGACGAGACAAAATGTAACTTTATACAAGATAAACATATTTGTTTCTTTCTATCAGTTCGAACGATTTTATTTTTTGCTTTCTAATAAAGTTTATTAATTTAAAAACAACTGTATATCTGATTTTACTAAATAATATCTAGTAATATGGATCCAACATAAGTATCTCATTTCCTTTCTGAAACTTAAAAATTTCGATGTTCTACTTACTGTATAGCTTAATGTTCACTAGTTTACAATAGTCTTGAAGAAATCTTGTTAAACGTATAGCTGAAATAATGCTCTGTTATCACTTCTTTGCTTTTACATTTAGTTTTCAACGTCCAATTTCGTCCAAACGTCTAAAAAACTTACTAGATTATTGTGTCATGTTAGTAATTTTTGAGCATGCGACTTTTATTTATATCTGTGATAGTCAAAACGTCGAATATTAAAAAGCTGCTGAATATTTTCTAAGATAAAAGCATTAATAAAACACATATTTAGGATTATTACTCATTTATTTTTAAGTGTTATTTTTAAGTTAAAATATTAATAAAGGTTATATATAATTTAATTTCATTAATTTTTAGACTAGTTATTACTGTTATAAGATTTGTGTATTTATATATAGCTTAAATGTATACATAAAATAGATAAAAAGAAGTATATATATATATATATATATATATATATATATATATATATATATATATATATTATATATATTATTATATTATATATATATATTATATATATATATTATATATAATAATTATTATATATATATTATATATATTATATATATATTATATATATATATATATATATATATATATATATATATATATATAATAAATTTCAAAGATAGACAACTTTAAAATCATTCACAAAAATTAAAATTATCACGTATACCCAAAGAAAAAATTTTCTTCTTAAAGAGTTGAGTAGTTAATATTTTTGTCTTCTTAAAATCATTTCCTCCGACAACGAATTATTCCGTACAAAACCATTAAAATACCTGTGGATCATTATTCGTATACGTATTATAGTCTGACTTCTGTAAAGATATATTCATTAAGATAGTTATTCAATTCAATAGTAATAAATAACTGTTTTCAGAATCATTGTTTAAAATTGGCAAATACAAACTAAACCCTTTTCGTTGTGTAATAAATATATCACCACAAAAGCATTCTTCAATACCTGTTACGTAATTTTAATGATATAGTTAGTAACATACTAGAAGATAAACAAATTGTAACAAGAGAAATTAAAACTTTATGTCATTAATTTGTTTTTCTCGTAAACACTGAACAAATGGATGTCAATTCTGAAAAGTGTAGTAAAAGCAATTTAGAACACACTATGTTATAAACTAATTCTAAACAAAAAAAAATTATAAAAACTAATAAATGAGGAGATGATAATATTACAAGAGTAAGAAAGTATAAAACTTTACACTAATTAAAAATTATTCAGTACAATGTTGTAACAACTGTACCAAAGCGTTGAAATGCATTGCAAATGGTTTAGAGTACAATAGACTGTTTAATTTATAGGTTAACTCAGACTATAAAGATTTTCTTTAGTCCGAGAGACATTTTATTTATTTAAACTTAAGGAGAAAATATATTTTCTGCATTCTTGCTTTGACGGTTATGTGCTCAGGTTACATCTTAAGATTACTCTAAAGACCTCAACGTTTGTAATACGCTTGAAAGGACATGTGTTAGCTAAAAAAGGGGGTATAAAAAGTCGTACAACTTTTTTCGGAAAAAATGCAAAACATTTTTTTACTCGCTTCTGATTTTTACGCTCCATGGATTTCTTTGACTACCTTGAAAAGAAAGACACGTTAAAATACATTCTTTAAAACTTGTAAATCGTAACCGAGCCCCGTTTTTGTTACCAGAAGTATTTGTTGGATGTGCTTCCCGACTGTATTGTTTAAAGGACTTTCAACGATCAAAGATCCGGGATAGAAAAGAACCAGGCCAGTAGCGAGCCCCTTTGAAATGCCTAAAAATGCGACAATAAAAACCAACATTGTTAAACAAATTGCCCTTTGAAATCATTCAAAAGGCCAACCCTTCAAATTATAATAGAGCCAAATCACCGTTTGATGCTTTTGTCCAACTTCACATGAAAGACAGGTTAAAAGGATACGAGGGGAGTATTGAATGCTCATACTTTGACCAACTAAGTTAAAAGCCACAAAAGTGGTTTATCGAGCCACCACCAAGTGCATCGCATGAATAGAGCTGTTATTCTTTAGGTACCTATGTTTGTAATAAGTGTACTTGGGATTCCTTTGATCTCCTCAAATTCGTTGAAACAGTGTAGAAAACAGTCCAATTGGGGTACTATACGCCTTTCAGAGCTGGCTGAAAAGTTTCGATCTGCACTGTTAAAGGCAGAGTTAGATATATTGATATGCGAGGTTAAGTTCGTTCTTATTAAAGCTCATCTCAGACACGAGTACTTTTCCCTGTGCAATATTCTTACCGGGCTTCGAATCCCTTTGATGTTTCGCCATTTGCATGAGAAGCCTGGAAAATAGCTTGGACTCAGATTTCGGGGAAGCATCGTTTTATCTTTGTGATTAGAGGAGAATTTGTTCAATTCTGTAAGTGGCTTTTTGGCAAAAGAAAGGCGAGGTTGTATTGAAGGCACAAAAAGAAAAACCTGGAGACGAGGAGGAAAAAAAATGAGTGATATCATTCTATTGCAATCCGTCAAAGAAAGATATTCTTCAACCGTTTCTGCACACGGTGAAAGATGTGGATTTTTCTTTTACCCCCAAGTTCTCGCTCTTTCAGTAAAGTAATGACTTGCAAGGAAGGTTTGCATTCAAATCTGAAAAGCTGCTTGTTAAGGACGAACGCAGTAAAGCTTTCATTGTTTGTCCCCACGTGTAGAAACGGGATTTTCTTAGACATTTTATTGTTAGTCTAAGATGTGCAAGGGGGACACACAAAAACTCCTCACGCTTTACTTTCCTCCATTTTTGTGGACATTTCGTGTAAAGTTGCTCCACAAATACTTTCTATATTTCTTGTTATGATTACATTTGAAACTGAACTAACAATTTATGAGCTCTAACACCTCATCAAATCTGAAAGGTTTCCCGTTCCTTGAGATGAGGAAAGTCATGTTTGTATTTTCCTCCTGGTATAATTTTTAATGCTACCATAATGCCACCATAATTATTACTCTTTCTTGCAGTTGTGAACAGCCAGATCCGAGAATTATGAGATACACATTGTTCGTTATTTTCAGATTCTCAGACACTTGAAATGTATGTCCTTCAGCATTTTCGGATTGCCAGACGATAGTGATACATATTGTTTAACAGTTTCAGATTGTTAGACACTTGAAATATATATTCTTCAGCATTTTCAAATTCTCATACAGCTTTGGTACATTTTGTTCAAATTTTCAGATCACTTGGAAACAGCAAATACTTCGGAAACACAAATTTAGGATGGTGTTGAAATTGATTTATGAGGGGGTCTTGAAGTAAAGCCAATTTTTATACTTGAATGTAAATACTCTGCTTTAATTAAAATATGCAAATCACCTTATCTATTTTTAATTATTGACCAGATAAATATTTGTTACACATTCAATTTGATCTAATTAAATATTGCATTAAACATAAGTACATGAAACAACAGTAACAATTAAATTGTTTAGTACTAAGTGTTATTTTTATGCATATAAGTAATTTAAATACCTTACTCTTTTCTTTTAAGTATGCATAAGTAAAAAAATTATTTAACCCACTGAGGGGTTGACAAGCATATATACGGTCTGTAACATAATGTGTTCCCCCCAAATCCTTTCAGGTCATATTTTTACTCTTTTACCAATTTCGAATCTTTTCTAAGATCTATGAAATAGATTGATCTGTATATTTAGTTTTTGCGTATGTTGTGTAGGAAAGGAAACACAACACTTATAAAAAGACTCCTTGACGATCTCGGGGTTAATTTTTGTTACTTAAAGTACTCGAAGTTAATACAAAATCATGAGGATCTGTGAAAATAAAATTCTTTCATAAGGCTTTTCCTTTTCCTAAGATTCATTTTTCTTTTAAATTTCTGATAGATTACTTAATGAATAGTTTGTTCACGTAGATATTATATTGATAAATTTAACCCTCTTGGTGGTTGTCTTGAATAGATGTTTCGTTATTAGAAAAATTGACCAATTTTGATGAGCGAGGTATCTTGTCATCAGCAAAATTGACCAATTTTGATGAGCGAGGTATCTTGTCATCAGCAAAATTGACCAATTTTGATGAGCGAGGTATCCTGTCATCAGCAAAATTGACCAATTTTGATGAGCGAGGTATCTTGTCATCAGCAAAATTGACCAATTTTGACGTGCGAGAACTCGTCATTAGAAAATTTGATCAATTTTGAAAAATTTACCAATTTTGACGAGTGAGATACCTTGTAATTAGAAAAAAATTGGCTACAACTTGATGACGAGGTATCGCGTTTTTAGCAAAATTGGTTAGGTATGAACGAAATATCTCGTTGAAACCATTTAGAGGGTTAAAAAATACTATGTTGAAAGCAAGATGCAATATTTCTTCAATCGAAGGGATCTGTGCAAGGTAGTAATAAACCAAGGGAAAATGTGTAATAAAAATATATAAAAAGAAAATCAAAATAATTTTTTTATTGCCTGAATGCGTGATTAATTCACGCAAGTTGAAGATGACATAACCTCTTGAATAATGGATAAACCCTTTAAATAATAAAAAAATATTAATTTAAAAGTGACTAAATTGCTCAAAGTTTAGTTTTCATGAACGGCAAGTAAAGTTGTAGCAGAAAGTACACCGGACGAAAATTTTACATATTAAATATAAGGTAGGTAGCTGAATTTACATCGCACTAGAACGACGGGAGGGGATCATCCGAGGACAACACCTCACAAATTTGAACCTATAACAGTGATCGTATATTGAAAACATTTCTAATAGGAAAAACTATAACTGTTCAAGGTATTGATGAAATAGATATGAATTATACTTTATAATGACTCGCGCGCGTAGACCATTCATTACGTTGCAGAAGTGCTTTCATTTCAACAGCATGAATTGGAATTCTGGAACCATTTCATTGAAACGACTTTTTCGCATTTGGCGAATTTTAAGGCGGAATTACGTCAAGATGACAAACGCTGGCTGGGAGGAATCTCGGAATGTGTACAGGAATTTAATGCAGCTCAAGTGTCCGACATTGCTCCGCATTCTTCCACTCAAATAATATTTGCCTATTATTTATTTATTATAAATACTTGAAAAGACAGTGTTAAAGGGAAAAGAATATGTGTTTTAAGGAACAATGCGGAATTATTGACTATTTTAAGTCTTCGTTATGTCAACGTAAATAATAGGCCATTCAAGCTGCTTAATGTGTGTTAGAATGATAATTCTGTTTCAAAAATTTCCATAACGTAACTCGGAGAGTGAAAATGTTTTACCAAAATAACTGTTAATTAACAATTGGTGTGGACACCCAACACCCTAATAATTAGCGTAAAAATGTGTATATATATATATATATATATATATATATATATATATATATATATATATATATATATATATATATATATATATATATATATATATATATATATATATATATATTTATATATATATATATATATATATTTATATATATATATATATTTATATATATATATATATATATATATATATATATATATATTTATATATATATATATATTTATATTTATATATATATATTTATATATATATATATATATATATATATTTATATATATATATATATATATATATATATATTTATATATTATATATATATATATATATATATATATATATATATTTATATATATATATTTATATATATATATTTATATATATATATTTATATA